>CANYBF013060247.1:0-10116 GCA_948192965.1 Dalechampia spathulata | reverse complement strand
GAGGAAACAAGCTAAAAGGGCATTTTGGTACTTTTAGGAAAAGTCAGAAAAATACTTATGGAAATTAACTGAACACCTAATGGACTTAACTTGCAATGTTTATAAGTCCATAAAGTTCAAGTTGGGCTATGACAAGGCAAGCGATAGTCATAGGCCATATTAGTCACAGATGGGCCCAGACTTCACTTAAGCTGAAAGGGTTTCAGCTTAACCTAATTTTTGGAGTATAAATATGTTGTTATAACTCAAAATTAGGTTAAGTCACTTATTTTTCTTCCTTTGGCCGAAACATACCTCCTTCTGAAAGAGAGAATTTGACCTTCACAAGAGCAATTGTGAGGAAGAAGAAAAATACCATAAGTTTCTTCTTTTTTCTTTGCTAGTTCACAGGAAAGGAGATAGAAGCAATCGTTGCTTACTTGGATTCCCTCATTTTCATATGGTTACTGTTGGAGGCTACCTAATTTGGTGGTTTTTGGTTTTCTACAACCATAAACGGCATAGAGATCAAGAACAAAGGAGAACTGCATTGATATGTAAGAGTTACTATCTTATGCCATATATAATCTATAATTAAGTTTTCATGTGTTTTGATGCAAAGATCTTCTCTTGGTTTGCTAATTTAAATAAAAATTTTTAAATTTCTTCCGCTGCTTAATAATATAGCAAACCAACATGTAGTGGATCAGAATAGTGAATTGTTTTATTTTTAATGTCATGCACTGGATCGGAATAGTGAACTGCTTTAGTTTTAATGTCCTGCACTGGATCAGAATAGTGTTGATCGAAACACTAAATTAAAAATATTTTATCACATGGCATGCACCAAACTCAACATGCAATGGCTTAGGGTTCTTGCACCCTTGATCTGGGATCCCTAGAATCAAGTCTGAATTAGAGGGGAGAAGAGAAGGTGTTATCAATACGGTCTTACAAATTTCAATTATAAGATTATAACTTACTTAAGAAAAGAAAATAAAAGAAGGAATTTACTTATAAAAATTTTACTTATAAAACAACTTACTTGAATTACTAACAGAAGTCTTATACAAAAAAGAAAGGAAAGGAATCGAGGAGAGGAAGAGATAATTTTCTTAGGAGAGAGAGGGTGAATGATCGGATGCCTTCACAAGGGGATATGCTCCCTATTTAAACACAAATTTTAGAATCTTTACTATTTACTTTTACTGTTGATGAACAATAACTTATCTGCCACTGGAATCTTTACTGCTGAAAAATACTAGGAAATATTTTATCCTGTATTTTACAAAGATTTGAAGGAATAAGGTTCCTTCTGCCTTTTATTCTCAGTCTTCAGAGGACTCTTTTTTCTTTTTCTTTTTTATTTCTTTCGTTTTCTTTTTATTTTTCTTCTTTATTTTCTTTTTATCTTTTTTACTTATTGGTTTCATAATATTATAACAATCATCTTCATTACTGTATGCATGATCTGAAGAATCCGAGTTGGAGGATGACGTACTAGATGATGCTGTCGACTCCGAACTTGAACTTGATTGAATTTTATGTCTTCTTCCATGAGATTTCTTAGAAGATGCTTTACTTAACTTAGACTTTTCAGGTTTTACTGTTTCAGATATTGAACCTAGACATTCAAACACCTGCTTACAAATTGCACTGTACTCCTCAGGCATCTTAGCTGCTGCCAACATAACTTGACATTAAGCCTTTTGGGACTCAAATGAAGGTTGATCTTGAAGAGTCACCCTTCCACTATATATGAGAGCTTGCCTTTTAGCCATCCATTGTTTTACTGATACCTCTATAGTAGTGTTTTTAAAAGCAGTCCACCATTTTATCTTATGCTTTTTTTTATTACAGTAGGGATATACGTTCCTGAGATATATGAAAAATCTAAACACCACTGGTACACCCAAGGTGTAAAGAAAGACATACAATAATACATAAGAGGGGGAATATTCTTTCCTTCCTGAGGAGGTCTAAAATTAGTTTTAAAATACTGATATACTATTAATACTTGTTGAGATAAAATCTCATCAGAAATACCACAATATTACCACCAGTTTACAAACCAACTTGGAATTTTACTAGGCTTTATATTTGGATCAAAATATATTAACCAAGAATGAGTACAAGTGGGATTTTGAATACAAAATACTTTTTGTCATGCCTTAACATAGTCAAAATAACTATATGTAAGATAATGGGGTTTTAAAACTTTGAATTTTATAGGAATAAATAATTGGGGAGCTCGCCAATCTGAAGGATGAATAATTTTTTTAATTATTATAGAAGAATAAGCAATAATATTTTTAATATTTTTAATATTTTTTATCAAAAGTATGTTTTTATTTTTACTGACTCTGAATCCTTATGTTTTTATTTTTACTGACTCTGAATCCTTAAGTATACTTAAATAGTATTTTTGAGGTTTTGTTAAATCCTTAAGGATATAATACCAATTTTCAGGATAATATTTCTTTAAAACTTCCCGAGGATTAACATTATTAAATCCTTCTTCAATTTCTATTTCAAAATCAAAAGCAATTTTATTTACCCATTTAAAATAATTTGTAAAAGTATAATGGCCAGTTTGGGAATAGGTTTGGATTTTTGACAAATCCACAGCCTTCAACGGATTTGATAAGTCTTTACTACCTACTGTTTGAGATAGACTAGCCGTACCTATAGCGGGTACGATTGCTTTAGATTCAGAAATTTTACCTGAGTCCTCTGCTGAAGAGGATGCAATATTCTGAAGTGCTTTTATTATTTCTGGAGACTGAGAGAGCTCAGTAATCCATTTTTTAAGGTCTCTGGTTTTAAGATCTTCTTCTGAGGTTTTAATAGGTTTTGATATTTCTTTAGAATGTTCTGAAAGGGCTTTAGTAGAAGAAGAGCTGGATTTTACTACCTCTTTTCCTTTATTTTTCTTTCATCCCATCTTTCTGTAGAAATTCACGAGTAAGAAAATCAAAAATACTATTATTACTACCCTTTATAAATTTAATGTCAAAATCAAATATACTTAAAATAGCTTACCATCTCGCAAATATTTATTTAGAAGCTAGATTTTTAACATCTTTTTCTAAAACATCCTTAGTACATTTACAATCAATCCTTATTAAAAACTTTTTATTTAATAAATCTGATTAAAATTTATTAACATAAATTACTATACTCAAAATCTCTTTTTTAATAGTAGAATAATTTAATTGAGCTTGATTCTAATGACCAGAGGTAAATTATATGATGCATTCCTTATTATCAATTTTTTTTAATATCCCCTTATAACCAATATCAGAAGCATCCATTTCTATAATTTTAAAAGCACTTGGATTAGGAAGATAAAGATAAAGAATTCTTTTACCAAAGATTTTATATGTTTTACTATATCTGTATGCTCATTGGTCCAAGGAACCATATTTTTTTAGCCTGTTATGTAATGGTTTTATCATTTTATTTAAATTTGGATAGAAATCAATTACATAATTTAAACATCCAAGAAATCGTTGGAGTTAAACTTTATTTGTTATTATATCAGGAAATGTTTCTCCAAATGCCAATGTTCTTTCAATGGGTTGAATAATTCTCTATTTTATATAATGTCCAAGAAATCTGGTTTTAGTTTTAAATGCATCCATTTTAGTTTTACTTAATGCTAATCCATTTTTTTCTTACAATCATACAAAATGTTTTTAAGTGTTTAAAATGTTCTTCCAATGTTTGACTAAATACTAAAACATCATCAATATATACTATATAAAATTTTGAATATCATTCATTATTCTTTGAAATTCAGATAGGGCATTTTTTAAACCAAAAGGCATAATGTTTCATTCATATTGTCCGAATGGTACTGTAAATGTAGTTTTATAACGATCTTTAGGATGAATTTAAATTTGCCAATATCTAGATTTCATATCAAATTTACTGAAAATATTGGCATTAAGAAGTCTATTTAATAAATCTTTTTTATTTGGAATTGGATACCTTATCCATTTTAATGCTACATTTAATGGTTTATAATTAATTACCAATCTTGGTGTTCCCCTTTCAATTTCTGCACTTTTATTTACATAGAACGTTGCACATGACCATAGACTTCTTTATTTACTTATTAATCTTTTGTCTTCTAAATCTTTAATTTCTTTTTTACAATATTCTATTAATTTAGGGTTCATTTGAATAGGTCTTGCTTTAGTGGTTATAGATTTTTCATCAAAATCATTTTCATAAGGTAAATCTACCATATGCTGTTTTCTATTACAAAAAGCATTAGGATGATCTGCACATAATTCATCTTCCATTTGGACTTTTAATTGATTAATTTTATTTTTTATGAAATCACTATTAAGTTGACTATTTATTTTATTTAAATGAATATTATTTTTTAAGTCATGCATATGCTCATTTTTTGATTTTATTAAAGCATTTATTTCTAACTGTTGAATCAAATAAGCTTTTAACATGTTCAAATTCTTCTTTTTAGGTTTTTCTATAAAGTCTATTTTTACTATTCTATTTCTTATTTTAAATTTTATGTATCCATCTTTTACTAAATATGGAGTTATTAAATTAATGAATGGAGTTTCGATGATTACCATATGATTTATTTGTTGAGATAACATAAAATTAGGTTTTATTTCTAAATCTTGATTTATTATTGAAGCATCAATTTTACCTACTATTTTCAAATTTGTTTTATTTGATGTTGACAATTTTTCTTTAGTTTTTATCCAATATCTTTTAGAAACTAAACTTACTTTTAAACAATTTAAATCTGCACCAGTGTCAAATAGTGCTACAGTTTCAATTATAAAATCTTCTAAGAATTTTAATTTTAATTTTATCAAATATTTTCGAGAAGTTATTTCTTATGATAAAAATATAAAATTTTCTATTACCTCTTCCTTATTTATTTGATTTATATTAGATATATTTTCTTTTTTTTTTCTTCTTCAGAAGAATTAGAAGATGTTTCCAATTATTTTTCTAATATTCTAATCCTCTGAGTATCCCTATATACTTGTTCTTTTAATTCCCTTATTTCAATTTTTACTTCTTTTATTTCTTATTGTAAACTAATTATAATAGGTTAATTTTGTATGGTTTTACTCTTATTTAATATCATAGTTAAATCATAAGCTTGATTTTTAGGAATAATTTCTTTAGGTCTATCTGACTCATCAAAACTTTTAAGTAATTTTTTAAAAAATTTTTCTTTAATATTTACATCATCAATATGGTTTATTAATTCTAACATGAAGTTTTATTCTTTAGTTAATACATTTATTGATTTTTCTAATGAACTAGTTTGTAATTCATCAAATTGGGTATCACTTTCACTTACTGGTGATTCAGATTCTATAACTAAATATAATTCCTGAATTTTATTTATCACGTCTTCATGTAAGTTTAATTCATTTAATTTTTTTATTAAATCTACAAAATTTTACTGTATGTCTCTTTTGTCCACAATTATAACAGGTTAACTCTTTATAAGATTTTTTACTAGCTTGTGGTTTAAATGTCTGTTTATTATATTTTTATAGGGTTTTTTATAATTATTTTTCTTTTTATAATATTCTTCTTGGTTGCCCAAAATTTCTATATTGCTTTTTGTAATAATGTTTCTTTTTATATTTCTTATAGGGTTTTTTTACTGAACATTTTCCATTATACTCTTTAGTTTTTAAATTTATACCATAATCAAATTGTTTACAAAATGATCCCAATTCTTGTTTAGTTTTACGCATTTCATATTGTAAAGTCTTTTGTAATTTAATATCTTGACATAGTTGTAAACCTTCTTTATGAATTAAACTTATTAATTGACCATAAGTTAATTTATCATATGGGATTGGATTACCAAATTATTGCTTTATATTATTTCTTACTTTTTCTCCTAAGAAAAATGGAAGTCCTGTCAAAAACTTTTCTTTCCAAAAAGCTTGATTGGAATCTTCACGAAGCATTAATCTTGTTAAAAATGTGGTTTTATAATACTAAAAATCACTTAATTTTTTACATCTTAAATTAATTAATAGTTTAGTATTTTTATCTTTAATATGAGAAGAATCTCCAATAAAATGTAAAGATATTGTTAATATTAATGTAGCAACCGCATCTTGGATTTCTTTTCCATTTTCATTTAGTATTGGTAAATTATCATTATCTTTACGAACTGCATTTAATATTTCTAAATAATCTTGATCAGTAAGATGATAATCCCACCAACCTTTTAATTGACCAGTAAAACTTACAATTATAATTTCAACAATTGATCTATCTAATGCATACCATTGAGTTCAATAAGCATTTGCTGTAATAAATTTAATTTATTATATTCTGATAAACCATATATATTCCATTCGTATACTATAGATGCATTGTATTTATACTGTGATAATACAATTGGTTTATCAATTAACCTTAAATCAGGTGCCATACTTACTTTTATCATTATTTCTTTATTATATGAAATTAGATTTATCTCAAAATTTTTTATATCTTCTGTTTCTGCCATACTTTGTTCTGATTCAGAACTTGTACTATCATCATATTTTTCTCTCATACTTATACTTTTTGATTGTGGAGTATCTTGAATTACTTGCTTAGATTTTGATGATGATTTAATTTTACTTAATTGATCTTTTATAGTTTTTACGAAATCATTATCTTTTATTTTTATTTCTTTTTGACTTGATGTTGAAACTTGAAATGGTTTAAAGATATGTGATTTTAATTCTTTTTTAATTTCTGTCTTTATTTCTTTAATTTTTAATGAATTTTCTATTCTTTTTAACTGATTAGTAATACTTACCAGGTTAGCATTACTAAAATTATTTTGCTATATTATTTTCCTATAAGGGTCATTTTCTACTGTTAATTTAAATGGTGAATAAGTTATTTCATTTTCTCCATGTGAAAACTTACTAGTCATTTTAAGTGGATACTCACTTTGAATTATTTTATCGTTTACTTTCCATTCTGGTCTTTTATCATTTACTGTTATTGGATTAATATGATTTTCTTTCATTATTTTATACCATTTAAAAAATTTTATTTTAATCTTATTTTGGTTTACAAATTCAAAATATTCATCTTGTAATTTACTAAAATTACTTGTTTCAGTTATTTTTTGTAATTTCTCTATATTCTTTTGTTTTGTAATTTCTTTATAAAATTTTTCTTTATTCTAGTTAAATTGTTTACTAATTACATAACTTCCCAATGAATATTATTCATATTTTCTGTTATGGCTGATGCTAATGGTGAATTTGGAGATGAAAAAGTATTCTGATTTAAATAATTATCAAGTGGACTTGGTTCTGAATATACTGCCTGTGGAATTGACAAACTATAATCTACTCCTTTCATTTTAAGATCCTTACTGGATTCTAGAATATCTGAAGTAGAAAACCTTGGTTTTATCAATGTTTGAATTACCGGTTTAGAGTCATTTTCTTTATATGATGCATATATTACTGATGGTAATTTTGAAACTCTCACTAATTCTTCTGTTGAAATGGATGAGGATGAGTCTGTATATGTACTACTTATACTTCTTCGATTAAATTTTAAAGATACTTTACCATCTTCATATTGTTCAATTTTACTTATGTTAATATTAGGTTTTATTATTTTCTCAGGTTCTGGAGGAGCTACTGCTCCTTCTAATATCCATTCATCTAGAAGTGAAATATCTTTCCATTGTATAGTTTTAGGAATTACCGTATTTATTTTAGTTAATCAGTCTGTAAAAATCTAGTCTCACTTATTTTAGGTTGTAATTTATATTTAACTCCAAATGCCGAAATCATTGCTTTATAATGGATTTTATAAATTAATGCTATTGGTATTGATCCTTGCAACATTTTATAATTATGAGTTTTTACTTCCAAAACCATACTTTTTAAAATATTTAAATCATTTAATGAGATAGTCATGTCTGGATATACTTCAAATGATATAAGTCCTTCACTTAAACTTGTGTCAATTGAGCCTAATAATGAATCTTGAAAATTTACAAATCTTGCATCCCTAATTACTGCCAGAATACTCGTATTTAAACCTTCTCTTGTTAATGGTTTGATATCAACTTGAATTAATCCAATATGAATATACTTATTTTTTTTACTCCTATGGTGGTCTAATGTTTTAGGTGATAATAAATTTATTATTTCAAAAGGTTTACTTAACTGAACATCTCTTTCTTCTGTTTTAATTACATAATCTATTTTGAATAAATTTATTTTTGGAATTTTATAAATTTGATCTTTATCTACTTTAGGTATTTCTCATTCATTTATTACTTTATTAAAATCTTCTAAAATTAATTCTTTTTTATTAATTACTTTTCTAATTTTTGATGATTCAGAATCCTCAGACCTTCCAGTGCTCATAGATTTACATAAAAAATATTCCATTTTTAATAACTAATGATAATAATTTTCTGGTTCCAAAATAATTGCGGTCACTGCCTTCACTGCCCTAAAATGCCTATTCTCGACTGTAATTGGGACTTACTTAGCATACCCAAAACCTTTTCAGATTAAAAATTATTTTTCACCAATTATTAAATACTTAGAATTCTTTCTTACATATTTCTACTTGACAAAGAAAGTCAGTGTTACATCCGTGTTTGACCCCCTAGGAGTTTTGGTATTTTTGTGTATGCGAGATTGGATGTATACGTGTATGTATACATGTGTTGATATGATTTCTTGCATATGTACAGTGTATATATGCTTGTGTGTGCATCATGATGATGTATGTAATGTGTATTTGTATCTGTGTTGGGTGTATGCATGATGGCATGCATGTTTGGGTTGTGTAGGAGGTATTTCAGGTGGCTGGGGAGGGCATTTGAGTGTGAGAAGAGGAGTTTGGAGAGTGGTACTGGTGTACGGAAGGCTGTACGGCCGTACGAGACAGGGGAGATGAGGGGGCTAGGGCTCCTGGAGGTCGTACGAGCGTACCAGAGGGTTGTACGGTCGTACGTCAACTCGTAGGAATTCAGGTTTGTCAGGTGAGTTGTGGCCATACGAGCGTACCAAAGGGGTGGTACGGCCATACCGCAGCTTGCAGGAAGTTGGATTTGTCAGGCTTTTTAGGTTGGTACGGGCGTACGGGAGGTGGTACGGCCGTACGTGACTTAAGTTGGGCTATTTAACAGCTAAAAAATAAGGGTTTTCATCTGTTATTTTCCTTTAAACATCCCTAAACCCTAAAAACCCACCGGAGGAGAGTTCCTAGGCGCTGAGATAGGGCGAGAGCTTGGAGTTAAGGCTAGAGCTGGTTAGCGGCGAGATTACGAGCTAGAGATAACGGTCTTCTCTTTTCAGGTTTGTGCTGGATGTTTAACGTTTGTGCTCGTTGTCTGGGTTTATGCTTGTTCTAGTAGTTCTATGGATGTGTAAGCCTAGAACTGATGCTTGGGGATTGAATTTCCTATGATTATGCTTGTTCTTGCATTTAGTGCTTGTGATTGAGGTTTGTGGGTTCCGAGAAGGAACGTATGTGTGGCTATGAGTTTCGGGAAGGAACGTGCCTTGTGATTATTGGATGTTTGACTTGTATGATTGTTATATGGCTTATTCATGCATATTGAATGATGATATAGCATGGCATGGTGAGGGGATGCTATAAGGGTGGTGAGATGATGATATGCAATGTGTCACGATATGAGAGGTACCGATATCTATCAATTAGGGGGTGAGATTCTCCTATTGGTGCGAGAGGTGCCAGTATTAATTGATGATATGGGGGTGAGATGCTCCCCGCACAGGATAAGAGTGCGAGATGCACCAAACCAAGGGCGAGTGCATGATAGGATGATAGACCGGGCATTCTTTATTGTGAGATGCAATATGGATGTCTGGTTGGGCAGAGATTGCCATGTGATAGGCTGTATGCCGTGTGTATAGGGCTGTGTGCCTATTGTTTGGCTGTGTGCCGTATAATTGTTCCATGTATGATGCTTGTGATTGATTGTGATGCGTGTATGATATGTTATGTGTTCCTAGCACCACTGAGATTATTCTCAGTGTTTATCATTTGATGAACGTAGGTCCGAGTTCAGAGGGAGAGCACCGGGGCTAGAGGTACAGCAGCTGGTTTGTGTCGTGGACT
>CANYBF013058099.1:0-11453 GCA_948192965.1 Dalechampia spathulata | reverse complement strand
GCTACTCTTACAACTCCACAATTAAACGGCCTCCTACGGGAGATGAGTACCGGTACCTATCGGGATCCAGTGTGTGCGAAAGGAATGTGCACAATTACAGGAAAACAAGAGTGAATGAGTGAAAAGAGAATGAGGGAGACTACCAGGTACAGTTGCATTTGCATTGCATAAATGATAGGTTGCGATGTTTTATGTTATGATGCTTGTTAAGGATTGCTCTGTGATGTATATTTGGTACCTATGTTGCTAGCATCACTGAGTTTATCTCAGCGTTTGTCATTTGATGAACGTAGGTTTAGAGCCCACGGGTGAGCGTACAGAGAAGGATTAGAGGTAGTCAGCTGAGACAGACGGACCTCGACTTGGTACGAGACTTCTGAGGCATACCCGGCTCCTTTTTGACTGTGTAGCTAGTGTGACAGTAGCTATATTTATATTGTATAGCTTTGGTGGTATTATGTACGTACTCATGTATTGTATAACAGGTCTTATATATTTGAGATACGGAATTACCTGTTATTGTATGTTGCTTGAGTATATGGTGAAAGTTATCCAGGGTTATTTGTATATCACAATGTTTTGTTGCACTACCACCATTAAGTTTAGAGTGTGTCCCCATACGACGTATTCATGATGCATCCCTTGTGGTATAGGCATCGGTCTTCTTCTGGGGGTCGCTGGCTGTGCTACGGGAGCATGTCCTCCTAGGTATGGGCCGGGTGTGACATAATTTACTAATTCAATTTATTATTATCAATTTTCATATTTTTATATTCATCAATTTTTATATTTTAATCATTATTATAAATTATATTTACTAATTTTACATTTTCATAATTAATATAAATTGTTTTTACATTTTGATAATTAATATAAATTATTTTTACGTGCAATCATCTTGTAATTATTAGGACCACAGATTTGCAAGTGAAATCGGCAGTGCTGATCGACTCGTAGATCGAGTCACTGAAATCAGTTGTTAGTCTGTCAATTTCTTTGTACGAGGTATTTTATTTTGCAAGTACTGCTACCGATTTCACTTGCAAAAAAATGATTTATTTTTATATCGAAATTATCATATTATTTCAAAAAATATTTTGAAGATCACATTATTTTAGAAATTATTTTTTAAAATCACATTATTTTATTCCTTAGTCCCAATAATACGCACCTTTAGTTGTAATTTTAAAAAATAAATTGACGCTTTTAAAAAAACAAATTCAAGGCCAACCATTTTCGACTTCATCTACGAACTTCATTATATGAATTTTAATTTGATTTTATTGTTGATGTTAAATTTATATTATTTTATTAATGATATAAAAAAAGTATATTATATTTATGTTAATTTGTTTTTTCTGTATAATTATATATATTTATTGTTTTTGTTGAGTTTGAAATATTAATATATAGACTCATATTTATTTTATATTAAAATATATTATTTAAAAATTAAGATTTGAATGTAATTTTAACTTTTTGATTTCAAAGATTATAATTTCATATAAATATTTTATTTAATTTAAAAGTTTAAATTATTATATCAAATATATTAATAAATTTTACATATCTTTAATAAAAATATTTATTTTTTAATTCATTAATAGAAATGATCAAATTGATTACTTGTTGAAAAAAACTATCATAAAAGAGTACGATGTTTTTGATAAAATATTTATATCAGTTAAATTTTTGATGCATAAATTATAAAAGTTAATTAATTTTATAGATTCTTAAAGAACTAAGCATAGAATAACTTCATATTTTAATTAATTAATTAAATATAAATTGTGAAGGATAAACATAAAAAAATAATTAATAATGCATTATAATTTGCAAATAACGAATGAAAAATAAATAAATACAAGACAGAATAAAAATACTACTTTTGCAAATTAATTCAAAAATAAGGACAATTTTTTTATTTTCTAAATAATGCATATGAAACTTTTTTTTTTGTAGATTTTTTTAAAATTACAAGCATTTTAGAAAGACATTCTATGATTATTTTATTTATTTATTTTTTAAAACTTTCAATATGGAAAAGGCAAATAATATTTGGACATAATAAATAAATATATTTCTGAATTTTTTTTTTTAAAAAGCACTTTGTAGCATCTCGATTTTCGTAATATTTCATCAAACGTTTGAGCTTTAAGAATAATATATCCAATTTAATGATATTTTTTTTGAAAATATCTAATTAAATAGCTCAATCACATTGATATGGTAAGAAAAATTAATATTTTAATAAATTATTTTTTAAAAAGTGTTTTTTAATATCTGTTGAAGAAATTTGTGCTTATAAATATAGAGAAAGGAGCTACAGACACCAAAACATGGAATTCCTTCCACTTGTTTCCCTCTTGACGATAATCCTCATGACAGGCTCATCTGAAGCTTCATCTCAGACACCAAAACATCTTTCTTCCATTCCAAGCAGTACCCATTTCGTTCTTGTCCATGGAGCTTGGCATGGTTCCTGGTATCGGTACAAAGTCACCACTGCTAAGATTATGTCACAGAGTTACTACCATTGAATTGGCTGCTTCTGGAATTGATCCACAACAGGTAAAAAAATGTCCGGTCTACTTCCGATGGCTTCTCTATCACCACAAGAAAAGGTTATCCTTGTTGGTCATAGCTATGGTGGTTTGGCACTTTCTCAATCCATGGAAATGTTTCCTCATAAAATTTCTGTCGCTGTGTTTCTCACTGCCTTCATGTCTGGACGTTTCCACGCTTTTTAAAGAGGTATATTTAATTCAACCATAGCCCGTCTCTTAAATTTTCTTCTTTAACTTCACAGTCTTGCAAGATAGAAGAAAGTTTACAGATTGAACGTCTGCACATTCTTGAAGATTCTCTAATGAATCAATCTTCTTTGTCATTGTTGAAGTACTCGAGCAGGAAGTTCCAGAAATGGACAACACTTTGATATATGATGATGGTCCAAACAATCCTCCATCCAAAAACTTAGGCTCACTCTTCTCAAAAACTTTCTTGTATCAGCTCAGCCCCAATGAGGTAATTAATAATGCAATAAATCCCACTAATAAATAATATCCAACTTTATATTTCAAAAATATTAGTTATTTCTGAAATTTAAAATATGACAATTTCATTTATACTCGGAGTCTTAAAAAGTATTATTTTTTAATGACTCCAACAGTAAAAACAAAAACCTTTTTCCTTTCTCAATACGTGTTATTTTATTAATTATTATTATGAATTATCGGTTACATTAAACATATATATATATATATATATATATATATATATATATATCAATATTATTTATTTTTTTATGGGTCAACCATGATAATACCCCTAGGAATTAAGTTCTTGAATGAGAAGATAGGGGTTTAATTCTAAACCATCCAAAAACTGAAATATTTATGGAAAGATATAGTAATAATAAAATGTAACAGGATCGGACATTGGCAAGACTACAACGCCAGATTCAGCGATGAAGACATGTCAAGGGAGATGGTGCTGACAGAAGGCAAATAAGGATCGGTCAAGAAAGTGTTTGTAATAGCAGAAGAAGATGCGATTATCACTTAAACTTACGAATCAATTTATTCAATTTGTGAATTATTGATAATTTTAAGGATTAATGATTTTATTTTTAGATGTATAATATATGTATTTAGATTTAATGAGTAAACTAAAATCATTATTTTTTATAATATATTGTAATTGTAATTTTAATTCTTTCATATTTTTAAATGCCATAATAAATGATTTACGTTTTAATCTATATTTATTATCATTAAATTTATATTTTAAAATATATATCCATTTTTCATAAGTCGTAAAGTTATAACATATTATTAGAAATTTTATTAAAAAGACTCATGAGTTTATAAATTAAGATAATCAACCCATTCAATATAAAATCATAAAATTATAATAATTAAGTTGTGGTGTGTGTGTGTGTATATACATATATGTATAATATGAAAAATTGAGAAATTGACACGTTTCAAGGGAGTACCTCATCTAAAGGCAAGTGGGAATGGGACGAGGGAACCTGGAGGACGTAGGATTTGGTCGGAATGGTTCTTTTATTGCACAACAATAATATATATTTAGGTGGAATTAACGAATTATTTTAGTCCCATGATTAATTCCATTGCCATTATTTTCTTACTCAACACTTTATCTATATTAATTTTATATTTACATAAAAATACTTGAATAAAAGCTTCACGAGCACAAAAGATGATATTTGTCTCATTTATTAAATCATATAATATTTTATAATAATATATAAATTTGTTTTCATTTAATATTTTTATTAAATTTTAAATCACTTTCATATATATTCCATTTGAATTTATTTATTTTAACTATACTATGATCATCTATCGTAATAAAATTGATAAAAATATATGATATAATTGTTTAATTTTATCAGTAGCATCAAATATTTATCATAATAATATCAGAATCGATACATCTAATTTAATTATTAATAAAGTTGAATTCAACGAAAGTATTATTACGAAAAATTAAAATTTCAAGCTTAAAAATAAAATAATACAATACTTTTGACATTTTAATCATCAATCTTTTTATTTTTTCAATAAATTTTTTCTAAATTATAACATTTCAACACTAATAACTAATTATACTATCGTAATCAATTACAAATATTATTTGAAATTTATCATCTTTTTCCATATTAAAAGTATTTCAAATCAAAATTGAAATTCTAAATAATTCATTATTAAACTATAACTTAAACGTTAGTCTAGATTTAAATCAGGATTTAGGAATCTTAATGGACGATTTACATTAGGACTTTTATAAAAAAATCAAACCACTATTAGTATATTAAATGTTAATTGATTCATATTACAAGATAAAAATGAGATATCGATTATAAAGATCATTTTATATTAGGTAGAACAAGAATTCAATTCAATCATTTATTTGTATATTAAAATCATTTTTATATATTTTATATTAATCAATTTAATTTATATATAAAAATATAAAGGTATATAATTATAAAATTTAAGGATTTTAAATAGGAGGAAAAGCAGGAGCGCTAGTTCAAGAGAAAGAGGGAATCAAAATTTTAGAAATAAATAAAACAAGAATCAAGGATAAAGAAAAGGAGTGACAGTCTTTGGACTGAAGGGGTATTATCGTCTTTTAAAATTGACCCACCTGTCCCTCTCTCTTCATTATACCCACAAAAACACAAACCCCATTCTCATTATAAAAGTAGCCACGAAAAATCCCCAAAATGCCTAGACCTTATTTCCACAAGCTAATTCTCTCCAACACCATTAGAGACAAGAAACTGGTATAAACCCACTTCTCTTTTCTCGTCCTTCATCTTCTATCTCTCCCTCTCGAGATCTATTCCTCTCTGTCTTTTACTTCCTATAATTCTTAGTACTTGTACGTGTTTCTTTGTGTTGTTTCGTTTGTGTTTTTTTTTTTTTGGTAAGGATTTAGATCTTTAGTGTCCCAGATGGAAAATGATGAATCTCAGTTTTTTTGTTTGTTTATTGAAGTTTTTGTAAGATTTGGTGAAAAGGGTATTCCCTAAGATCTTAAGATTTTTTTTTCACTGATTATTGTATGGGCTGTTCAGTTGAGTTTTTGTCTAAACCCTAATTTTTGGGGGTTTGTAGAAATTTGGGGTTTTGTACTTTTTTCCTTTTCGACGTATGAATCAAAGTTCTCTTCTTGCATAAATGACATCTATTGTCTTGCTTAGCTCAGTCCTCACTGATAGCTGACTGTGTATGCTGTATGCTTTTTTCTTCAATCCTCCTTGCTGTCCTTGGAATTTTGTGTGATCACTTATAAATTTATAATTTCAATCTCAAATGTGATTGCTCAGCGCATCTGATCGATAGGAGTTGTTGGTTTGTGCTATTTTCTACTTGGTGTGCTTGAGGTTATTCGAGAAATATGAAATGTTATTAACGTAGTATGTCATGCCATGTGGAAACAGAGTCATATGTTGATTGGATTTTAAATTCTAAAAGAGTAATCATAATCATGAAGCTCGTGGATATCCGATATTTTGTGTTATCGGTTTTGCATTCATTTTCGAGCCTGATTGTATCATTTCTAGGAATTATGATGTGGCAAAACAAGTGGAGGCATTTGCGAAGAAATTAACGGTAAATTAAAACAAAACATTTTCTCTATGATTTTACTTGCGGGCTTTCATGACATCGTGCCTTTCATCTTGTGCATTTACGATACATGCCATTTTAATCATGAAGAATGTTGTTCGAGTCTAGCTGTTTTGTTCATTTTTGTTTTTGGAAGTAGTAATCCATCACTTATATGCCACCAACGACTATGATGATTTAGTGCTATTCGGAATTTGATGCTGTTGTTTTATCTTGTGAATTCATTGCCATGTAGGTGTACTGATGGTTATTATTTATTTGGTAAATAATTATACTTTGCTTGAAAGATGCTATGAAGTATTAACTAACTGGGGATGCACTTGTCAAAACTTTCTGAGTTCATCGATTCTATTTTGTTTTCTTGGGTTATCCAATCTTCTGCAATATTGAACCTTGTATTGTAATTGGCCTTTTTCTTTTTAACTGCAGAGGATTCCTGATAATTTTGTCAAAAAATTTGGAAATGACTTGTCTGCTTTTGGGAGACTCAGTGTTCCTGGTGGTCCTGTGTGGCCAGTAGGCTTATTAAAAGCTGATGACAAATTTTGGTTTTATGAAGGATGGCAGGAATTTGCGGAACGTTACCGTATAGGTGTAGGATACTTTTTGGTCTTCAGATACGAAGGACATTCAGTATTTTTGGTTCATATATTCAACTTGTCTACTTCTGAGATAAATTATCAGTCTAATAATATAGCTGGCAGAAGATATCTTGTATTTGAAGACATGGAAGATAATGACTTTCTTGAACATTTGAGCTCCTCGTCCCGATGCCTTGTCCCTAATTCTTTGAAAACAAAGGTTTTTGAAGGACATCGTGATCAAATGACAATCAACAAAAGTTACAATCCTCCATCCCAGAATTTGTTCAATGATTCTAAACTTAACTACATAAATTGGTCTGGTGAAGGGAATATGCATTTATCAAGAGATGCTAGTATTTCACATGCTCAAGGTTCAGATGCACGACATGTTGGGATTCCATTTAATCCAACAGAGCAAAAAAGCTCTGCAGGTGATGCTAAATCCTATACTGCAGACGGTGAAGTGAAAAAACAACCTAAGAAGCGAGGAAGGAAAAGAAAGCAAAAAGGTAATCCTGGTAATTTCATTGAATCTACATTTTCTCATCATCTTGTTCAAGTAAAAACCATGCTCATTTATTGATTCAATGAAACTGCAGATCAGCAAGCATCAGGTCAACAGGAAGATGAAGTTGATACGCGCTATAGATTTTATAAAAGTGCTTCAGCAAGAAAGCGAATAGTGACTGCTGAAGAAAGAGAAAGGGCAATAAACACAGCAAAAACTTTTGAGCCTGTTAATCCATTTTGTCGGGTTGTCCTTCGACCATCTTATTTATACAGGGGTTGCATTATGGTGAGTCTTGACTCTGCATGTTTCGTATGTTTATCTTACACCATCGTATTCCCAGCATAAGATGTGATTCCTTTACGCTGTGCAGTATTTGCCGTCTAGCTTCGCAGAGAACAATCTAAATGGAGTTTCAGGATTCATTAAACTGCAGTCTTCAGATGGAAAACAATGGCCTGTCCGATGCCTTTATAAAGGCGGTCGGTCTAAACTAAGCCAAGGGTGGTATGAATTCACGTTGGAGAACAATATTGGAGAAGGTGATGTATGCGTTTTTGAGCTGCTGAAATCAAGGGATATAGTGCTGAAAGTTACTGTTTTTCGTGTTCATGAAAGTGCGTAATGCATGGACTGAAGTCGATGGAAAAACTTCAGGTGCATTAAAATTTACTGAATGAAGGAACTCTGCCTAGTTACTCTCTCATTTGCGTGATTTTCTCGGCGCTGGTTTTCATGCCGTCCTTCTTGTTCAACGTCTGCAACCTGTTTAGAGCAATTCAGCGGAACTTTCTATTGTTTAGGTGTTTCAGTAGAGAAGCTTGTGGCATTTACCAGGATTGTAAATACTCTTTGTCAGGTGACTTTAAACTGGATCACATGCAAATCCTTTACGTTCATGCTTTGGTTATGTATGCTCTTCCAATGTTGCCAAGGATCTTGATCTTGAAATCTTTTTGTTAAATTTTTAGATGCTTTCATTAGTTCACTGTGAAATCATCGTTCGTTATTATCATTTAAAGTTGCAGTTTAAAATAATATACTTTCGCCCTCATTTTGAACCTTCCTTCGACACACTGCTACTCTTCTCATTCTAACAAAAACGTACGGAGTAAAAAAGCAACAATTTTAAAACTAACATAGATGCCTCTATTTCTGTATCAAATTGACCAACTTTAGAAAGCTATGACTTGGGTTGTGTTTTCCGGTATAAATTCCTTAAGAAGAATTTTACAATCTAGAGCATGGTCCGGTCGACGCGTGAAGCATGACTCATCAACTGAAACTAAACCCAATGCTGTCAAGTTTCATCACTGAAAAAACTAGACTTCTTATATCCTCAAGTTGAGACTTCTAAATCCCCACTCTTAGTTGTTTTTCTAATGGTGGCATTCCAACTAACAAGGAAGTCATTCAAATTACCACTTTAACCGTTAAACATTTTTTCAATTTCTAACAAAAATTAGAGTTTTTCAATAATATATTTAATAAACAAAATCCATCTATTTTATTTTACATTTTATAATAATATTTACTAATTTTTGAAGTTTTTCTAAAAATATCAGTTTTTTTTAAAAAATAACAATTTTTTATCATTTATTTATAATAAATTTTAAAGTAAATCTGAATTAAAATTTTTATAAATTAAAATATGTTAAACTTTAAAAATATTATTTTTATAAATATTTTTAAAAAATTTATTATTTTTGTAATTGTTTAAAAAATATAACACTTTACTATTTTTGAGGAATTTGAATAAAAATCTCATTAATAAATAATAAGCCCCTCTTGTATTATTAAAAGAAAATTGATGAAAGGTATACAATCATTATATTACCATAGATGGAATAAAATCATAAAAATGAAAATAAGGATAATGAATTGAAATTTTTGGTTGCTATCATATAGATTTTTTTTGTTTTAATCAAAATCGTATTTGTAATATAAAATTTTAATCATTAATTTTAAAAGAATAATTAAAATTTTATTCTAATTTAATAGATAATTAAATTTTAATTAATTAATTATTTATTTATTTTAAAATGGAAGTTCAAAATTCTTTTAATAGGATTTACAATATTTTTAATTGATTTCAAATATTTGATGATTACATATGGGAAAGGGAGGCTGATGGAAAAAAGGGGTTAAAGATAAGGTTTTGAGGTGGTCCATTACGTTGATCAATTTTTATTTTATTAATTTTTAATCTCATTAAAAACATATAATTTTAATATGTTAATACAAATAATTGATCATAATTTGACTTGATGGATTTAGTTTAATTTTTTGATTTAAATTAAAAAAATGTACTGCCCGATTTATAACAAATACTTGAATTCATAAAGAATTTAACAAATTTATAAAGAATATTATTTAAGTTTGATATTATGTCGAGATTTATTGGAAAAAAAATGATAAGATGTAAGAAAATAACACCATAAAAAAGGGAATGATTAGTTTGATAATGATGAAATAAAGCACTAGATTATTGAATTGCTTCCAACATCTCATCATATATCTTGTCATGCACAAGTTGAGTCTAATTAAATAATCAAAAGGAGGAAATGAGTCTTATTAAAATCATCACACTACCAACAATTACTTACTTGGTAAATACTCGAACAAACACAATCATCTATCAAGTTATAGATCCAACATTTAATTTTTTACATCTTTCTTCCATCAATCATTCAAAAGCTAACCCATGCGTGTGAAGCTTTTCTTTGGTAATTTGGTCGATACGAGCTGCCATTTCAGGTGTTAAATAATTCTTCCAGTCTCCAGTTTCACCTTTTCTGAAAAGTGAAGAATTTTTAAATGATGAAGCCAAGCCTCTATATTCACCATTCTTGTTCACATCCAAATTGCTCAGCTTCTCAAAACTACAAAACGTAATAATTTCATCAATAACACCATTATTCTCCTCCTCCATCGAGAACGATTTTCCTATGAACTCGGCCAATCGTTTTACGTTAAAGACAGTTTCTCTTTTCATATCTTCATATTTCAAAAAAAGTACTTTCTCTGGCATTTCTAAACTTGCTTTCCAATAACTCAACACATGATCCCAATACGGCCCACTAGGTGAAACTCCATCACAGAACATCTCAAATGCATCTTCAAAAGCAAGAGGTGGAAGCTCTTTGGGTTTCGCGTTTTGGAAAAAGTGCCATAGAGAAACCATAACATCTTTTGGCTCACGACAGATATAAACAAATCTGAAATCAGATGAGATAATAGATTCAGGAATCAAAGTGAAAGGAAGATGAGTCTGGAGCAACCTGGGAGAAGGAAGATTGTCAACGACAGATCGATCATGAATCATATGTTTTTCCAGAAATGGAACAAGATCATGAGGATTACTAGAAAGCAAAGGGTGAGTAGAGAAATCATAAGAGGATCGATGGGTGGTAGCAAAAAGAAGGGCTTTAAGCCAAGTAGTGCCACATTTGGGACAAGATGATAGGATAATATCGTCAGGCATAGTTTCGAAGTGATGATATTCATTGAAGATGAGACCCTCAATTGCTTGTGAGGTTAACCAAAAGCCCTTGTATTGCACAAGATTTATAAAAGTCCAAGGGATTTTTGATTGAGGAAGAGTTGGGATTATTTCATTGTAATGTTTCAAGGAGGTGTTGTGAATTTGGGATTCTTGTTTGTTGGTCTCATTTGGTGGAGATGCCATGAAAGAGAATACTGAAACAAACTTTCTCAGCAATTAAAACTAAGATAAGAGGAGGAAGCTATGGAAATGGAGATAAGGCATTCTGGTGGTGATGATCACTCCACCTATTTAAATGATCATGTCAATCAATTATTGTAACATGACACCCAAACTTTGTCATCACTTCTAAAATAAAAGCAAACTAGTAGAGAAAGCTTATCCAAAAAGGGAACAAAATATTGAGGATTAGTGGTCAGCAAAGGATGAGTGGAGAAATCATAGGAGGATCGGTGGCAGGTGGCGAAAAGGACAGATAGCCAAATATGTTAATAGCATTCTTATAAAGGAGGAAAAGTTATTTTGTCTATTGCAATTATTTCTTTCTGCTTTAATGTCTATGTCATTTAAGTTTGTCTGTTTGTACTGAATTATGCAATTCTTCACTAAAGGACAAATCGTATTAGTTTAATTCCATGTATGTATCAGTTAAGATGTTTAATGAAGGAAAATATCACAAAATCTTTTAC
>CANYBF013056449.1:0-33950 GCA_948192965.1 Dalechampia spathulata | reverse complement strand
ATATCAAATTATCATAATTAACTTAATTAATAATAATAACACCTCATCGTTAAATATAATAAAATCTTCTAATCATCACACTTAGCATATTAATTCATCAACTTAACTAATCATGCATTTTAACAAAACTATAATAACCATCTCAATCAATTATTAATTCACAATTTATGAAATGTTACTATAATATGCCTAAGTTGTGTGCGTGCGGCGTGACAGTAAGTATAATATTGGGTATTAAAATCATAAGGAATGGTGATGGTATATTGTTATCATAAGAGCATTATATTGAACAATTATTTAAATGTTTGGACATTTTGATGTCAAACCAATAAGAACTCCTTATGATTCCAATTCATAATTAAAGAAAAATCATGGAGATCCTGTTACTCAATCTAAATATGTACAAGTCATTAGAAGTTTGTTACATTTAATGAACTTTTTGAAACTCGACATAGCTTATATCAGGGGTAAATTGAGCAAATATACCCATAATCCTAGTCATGACCATTGGATTACTTTAGTGAGAATTATGATATATTTGAGAGATACTATGAATTATGATATTCTACATAATGGGTTTTCCATTGTATTAGAAAGATAAAGTGATGAAAATTAGATCTTTGACTTTGATAGGATAAAATCTACCAATGCTTATGTGTTCACTTTAAGTGGTTATGTCATAACATGGAAATCAGCCAAGCAAAATATCATTGCTACATCTACTGTGGAGTTAAAGTTTATTGCTCTAGAATTAGCTGGTAGTGATGCTGAGTAGTTGAAAAACTTCTTAGAAAATATTCCATCAGGAATAAAATTCACACATTTTGTGTCTATGTGTTCTGGTTGCCAAGCAACAATAATCATTGCTAAAAATAAAGCCTTTTAATGGTAAGAATAAACATATTCATTTAAGACATAATATGATGAAATAACTATTGAAAGATGAAATTATTTTCATTGATTATGTGAAGTCATAAGTGAATTTGATTGATCCTCTGACTAAACCTTTGGGAAGAAAATTAATTACTGAAATATTGAGAGGAATGAAATTTCAGCCAATTTAGAAATTAATCATGGTGGTAACCCAACCTATATAATTAAAGATCTTATAAAATAGGTTTATATGGGTGATAGCAAGTCAGGATTAATTCTGTTAGTATAAATTTCATTTCCTTTCTTATGATGTAAGAGGTGTTATACTACATTCAAGAAATAATGAGTTGATAAACTCTTAATGATTTTCATATTCCTTACAAAATGATATATAAAGTGTAGAATACACTTAATGAAAATCACCTATATGAGTGTGAAGTGAGGTTGCTTCTATAAAAAGTTAGTAAAGTTTCTAGAGCTTTCATGAAATACAAGACATGTGCACAACTGATTGTCCTAAATTTATGTATTTATTTCTAGTATTATTAGTATTACTAGTGATATTTTATAATATTTATTTACATTTTATTTTTATTTGGGGTTTAATTTTATTGTTAAGTGGATGCAGTTGGAATGGAAATTTAGAATTAATGCAGGAAGAGAGAAATAAGTTGTTGTCACGACTGTGAAGTAGGAGTCGTTAATGTGATCCAAACATAGAAAAGTTCCTGTCATGAGCGTGAATTTGTCTTTCATGATTGTGAATTTTTTTCAAATGATAGGAATTGGAAAAATGAAAATGGGAGCTTTAAAGACACCTGGGAGTTATAAAACTTAAATGTTGGTCAATTGTGTAACAGTTTGGATTGAAAAACTTATGGTTGTATGGAATTAATGGGTAATTATTCATTCTAATTGCTTCAACAATAAAAAATGATATAAAATGGAAAAATCAAAAGAGGATTGAAGATAGAAATTGAAGAATAAGAGAAGAGAGAGGTGTGACAATTGAGAAAGAAATGCAGAAAAATAGTTTTATAATTCTTTTCTTTTCTTTGTTAGAACATTATGATGATGTGTTGCTAAATTTTCTTAGGGATTAACACTTGAACCCTCTTAGTTTAGTTTATGTTCTTATTTTGGTTTTATATTACTATAAGTGCTTTTGATCTTATTCTTCTATTTTAATTAGAAAATTGAATAATCCCTGCTATGCTATCAATGAGAGTTATATATATAATTGAATTGGAGCATTCAAACTAAGAGTTCCTACAAAGATATTTATATCATGAAGACTTAGTTCCCCTCAAAGGATTACTTAATAGTTCGATCAAAGTGGGATAAAGGAGAATCAAAGGTTTGCTTGACACTTTTGAAAGAATTTAGTCACTACTGTCTCAGGAAGGAAGTTTTGATACCATTAGATATCCTGGGGTAGTCATTAACCAAATTTTGAATATAAATTTAACTCAAGTGTAGTAGATTATCCTAAATTGTTGATCTTGATTAATTCTTACGTGTAAGTTTGATAGTTTATGATTTATTTTCATCATCTCTTTAATTTATTAAATTTAATTCTAGAAATTATATTTTTGGTTGCTTGAATAAATTGAGCTAAATTATAGGTGAATGAAGTAAAGTCCTTGTAGGATTGATAACCATATTACAATGAAGTCATATGCTTGCAGTTTGGTTTTGTAGTATGTTAAGAAAATCATCAAGTTTTTTACGCCGTTGCCAAGGACTTAAAGTTTAACATCATACAAAGAATAATAAAATTTGATTCAAGTTTTTTATTTTTTGCTATTTTGTTACTAATTTTATTTTCATTTGGTTTGTCTTTGGTGCATGACCAAGAGAAAAACCAAAAATTTGCAATCACTGCTAAATGAGCTTTACATAGATTTAACCAAGTTTAAAAGGGAGAATTAGAAGGCTAGTAAAGGTGAGATTTCTCAAACTTTGATCCTAATGGCAAAAGAAAAATAAACATTGATGGATGTGGTGCAATTGTGTCATATCCACGAGAGTGATGTGTCTGGCTCACGTGTAGAGCTCTGTATGCGTATGTGATTTTATACGATGATGTACTGTTGATACTGTATCTTTATGTATGTATGTATGTATGTATGTATGTATGTATGTATGAATATGTGAATGCATGGTAGTGTTTGTGATGCTGTCACCTTATTGGGAAGCGTATCTTCTCGGTTGGATGAGGGGCAGCTATTCTGATTGTGTTTAGGATTGTTTTGAAGTGTTTTCAGCAAGTATCGGGTGAGTAAGGCTGAGTGGAGCCTTTATTGTGGATTTATAGGTGGCGGTACGGGCGTACGGATACCCACACAGGCGTACCAAGTTTTCTGGAGACGGTACAGGCATACCAAAAGGTTGTACAGCCATATCGTAACTCACAGAAAAATGAGTTTGTCAGGAACATAGGGGTGGTACAGGTGTACCATTTGACGTACGGTCGTACGGTTGTTCATAGGAAATAAGGGCATCAGGACTTTAAGTTTGGTACGGGCGTATGGAGTTTTGGTACGGCCGTATGCGACTTAAAACCCCATTTTTAAGAGCATAAACTTAGACTTTCCTTTGACTTTTCTTAATTTTCTTCCTTCTAAACTCTTCTAAAACATCCCTAACCCCCTGGAATCAATCTTCCTTTGTGCTGATAAGCGTATAGGAGCAAGTAAGCGAGGCTTGAAGTTTAGACGATTGATTAGACGCTAGAAGTAGCTTGATATAGGTTTGTGCTAGATTGAGTTTCAAGTCTTATTTACATTTTTTTATGCTTTTAGGCCTAGTACGGCCAAGAAATTGATAATTGGGGATTCGTTTCCCATATATGCTATGTGTTTATGTTATGAGCTCGATGATTGTTTGATCTGCTACGCCCTGCTTGTATATGTCTTACTATATCATTGTATATAGGCATAAACATGACATAAGGGATTTAGAATGAAAGAAAAGAGCAAGAGAAAAGAGGAAAAAGGCATGCTGGGTCATATATTGCAGGATTCCATAATGGAATCATATACTATATTGCCTCCTATGGGAGTTGAGTCTCGAGACATAGATGAAAAAGGGGTTTAAGGACCCGGATAATAGTTGCCCTCCTTTGGGAGTTAAGTACCGGTACATATAAGGGCCTAACATGGTAGGAAATTGTGCACAATACAGTGAAAAGGGAAATAATAGAAAAGAAAGAGGGAAAGAGGCTTCAAGCACGACATTGCATTTATTTTATCTAGCTTGTGTATGTTTATGTGTTAACTAGCGCCACTGAGTTTTATACTCAGCGTTTATCAATTGATGGATGCAGGTTCTGAGCCTACAGTTGAGGGCCTTGAGCAGTGATCGCTTGTTTCGGCAGGGAGTTGGATTCGACAGCAATCCTATTCTCGAGGTGGTCCTGGACAGCCGAGCATACTCCATAGTTTTGTTTAGTTCATTAGTGTGGCTTGTATAGACCATTTGGCAATAGTAATATTGTATTTTGGTGGTGGGTTGTACAGTGATGTAATTGGATTTTTATATAGTAATACACACATTTTTATATAAGGAATTGTTCACACTATTGAATGTATATGAGTTGACCATGGTTTTATTGGTTATGTTGTGACTTTTACACCACCGGTATTTATGTTGTTCCTATACGACGTCTATTATGGATGTATATGTATCCCTTGTAGGGTACATAGTGGTTTTCTATATGGAAGATCGTCGTGTATATTACGGGAGCATGTTACGTCAGGTATGGGCTGGGTGTGATAAATTGAGATTCAATACCAATCAATAAATTGTTACGAGACCCATAATGAATGTTAACAATTTTGAGATCAAGCTAACTTTGCTTCAAATGTTGCAATGATTTGTCTAATTTTTTAGATTACCCAATGAAGATCCTAATATTCACATCATAAATTTTTTGGAAATTTATGACACTTTCAACTACAATAAGGTTGCAAGATACTTTCCATTAGCAAAGATTATTAAAGAGATCACAAATTTCTAATAAATGGATGGAGAGTCACTTTATGAAGCTTGGGAGAGGTTTAAGGAATTGTAAAGAAGTTATTCTCACCATAATCTTCCAAATGATTTGTTACTCCAAACC
Source organism: Dalechampia spathulata (assembly GCA_948192965.1). Classification (NCBI taxonomy): domain Eukaryota; kingdom Viridiplantae; phylum Streptophyta; class Magnoliopsida; order Malpighiales; family Euphorbiaceae; genus Dalechampia; species Dalechampia spathulata. Next base: position 28,954 of record CANYBF013056449.1, on the reverse strand, counting down.
TTCTACAAAGGAGTTAACACCATAATTAGAGGCACCATTGATGTTGTTGTTGGAGGATCCTTGATTAAAAAAAATAATTGATGCAACTTATGAGTTGCTTAAAAGATATCAGCTACAAATGCTTTATGGGTATCCTATAGATCCAAAACTGTTATGAAAGAGCAAAAAGGGCTGTTATCTTTAAACCATGTCACAGCCTTGCAAGCTAAAGTTGAAGCCTTATTAAAGTAAATAAGTAGTTTAATGATGAACCCATATAATTTTATGGCCTTATGAGTTATGCAGAAAAAATGTACACTACATTAATGAGTGTCCTTTATGTGAAGGACTAAACAAGTAAATTTCTTGGGAAATTTAGGAGCTGCATTAGTTCATCCAGGTAATAATCCTTTTTCTAATACCTATAATCCAGGATGGTCAAACCACCCTAATTTTCCTTGGAGCAATAATAATGCAAGTGTAATGATGAAAGCACAACCATCTCAACCTTAAATTGCTTTTGAGTCTAAAATGGAAAAATTCATGGAGACAATTAGGATAAAACTATCAAATTAAGAAGAGATTTAAAAGCACATAGAAAACAAGTTTAATCAAATTGCAAAGAATCATTCCTCATGACCTTGAAGAGGAAATCACATTGACGATAGCCTGGAAATGCAAATTACCTTGGATAAGAAAATCATACTTGTGACAGAACTGAGAAGGGTAAAGAAAGACACTATCATGATTGTGAAAGAGAAATTCATTATAGCAACAATCTTGATGGTAAGAAAGAAGTAAAAGTTACACTACGTGAGTATGTTCCACTTGTTCCTTTTCCTTAAAGGCTTACCAAGCACAAGTTAGACACTTAATTTACCACTTTTATTGGATGCTTAAAAAAATTACAAATTAATCTATCTTTTATTGAGATATTAGAGAATATTCTTAAATATTTAAAGTTTTTGAAAGATATTTTATCACACAAAAGGACCATGAGGATAATCAAATAGTTTCATTAACAAAGAATTGTAGCTCAATCATTTCTAACAATATAGCTTCAAAGTTAATAGACCCTAGAAGTTTTACTATTTCTTGTATGGTTAGTGATGTTGAATTTACAAAATGTCTATGTGATTTGAGTGCAAGTATAAATCTAATTCCTTATTCTATTTTTTAGAAATTGAGACTTGGAGAGGTAAAACCCACATCCATGGTGCTACAATTAGCAAATCAATCAATCAAAAAGCTATTTGGCATTATTAAGGATGTGTTGGTGAAAGTGGACAAATTTATCATTCTTATTGATTTTGTAGTGTTAGATTTTGAAGAGGATTTAATTACCCTCTTATTTTGGGGTAACCCTTCTTAAATACTAATCTTGCTTTAGTTGATGTGTATGAAGGGAAGTTAATTTTGAGAATTGGTAATGAACAGGTAGAATTCTGTATGAAGAAAGCAATGAAGTATCCTATGGAGATTGAAGCTTTCATGAAGATTGATGTAGTAGATGAATGTGTGTCAACATCTATTCAAGAACAAAAGGAGGATACTCTTGAAGAGAAGCCAAATATCATAAAAGGGGATGAGTATGAGAACCACAAGTCAAAATTATTAGTAAGATATTCTACCTCTACCCCTCCTTCAATTGAAAAGCCTCTTAATCTTGAGTTGAAAAGATTATCAAAGCATTTAAGGTATGTTTTTCTAGGAAAGGATAAAACTTTGCCTATCATTATTTCTAATAAACTTTCCTTGGAGTAAGAGAATAGTTTACTTATGATAATGTGAAAGTATATTTGAGCTTTGGATCAATAGCTATCTGATATAAGATGCATTAGTCCAGAAATGGTTAGGCATAGAATTCACTTGGAGGAAGGTGGCAAACCTATTCGTGAAAGGCAAAGGAGACTCAATCCAAACATGAAAGAGGTTGTTAAAAAAGAGGTAATCAAGCTACTTGACGTATGTATTATTTATCCTATTTCTAATAGTGATTGGGTAAGTTATGTCCAATATGTTTCTATAAAGGTTAGTATGATTGTGATTGAAAATGAGAAAAAAGAGTTACTCTATACTCATACCATAACTAGTTAGCAAGTATGCATTGATTATAGATAATTGAATTCTATCATTAGGAAAGATCATTTCCCCTTGCCTTTTGTAGATCAGATGATTAAAAAAATATTAGGGCATTCTTTTTATTGCTTCTTTGATGGTTATTTAGGATATAATCAAATATTATCTTTCCTTAATATCAATATAAAACAACTTTTACATGTCTATATGGTAACTTTGCATATAGGAGAATGCCCTTTGGTTTATGTAATGCGCGTGCTACCTTTCAAAGGTGTATGCTTGCTATTCTTACAGACATGATTAAGGATTTTGTGGAGATCTTTATGGATGATTTTTCAATGTTTAGAGATTCTTTTGAGTAATACTTACAGAATTTAGAAAAAGTTTTGAAGCATTGTGAAAAAATAAATTTAGTGCTTAATTAATAGAAGTGTCATTTCATGGTTGAAGAGGAAATTATACTTAGGCATAAAATCTCCAAAGAAGGGATAGAGATAGACAAAGCCAAAACTGAGGTAATTGCTAAATTACCACGCTTAAAAAATATGAAATGAGTATATGCTTTCTAAGGCCATGCAAGTTTCTATCATTGGTTTATAAATAATTTTTTCTATTATTGCTAGGCCTGTAACAAATTTGTTTGCCAAAGATGCTCCTTTTGATTTTGATAATGAGTGTTTGCAAGCATTTAATAGGTTAAAAGAAGTTCTTACATCTACTCCAATTTTAGCATCTCCTGATTAGTCTTTGCCTTTTAAGGTAATGTAGGATGCTAGTGATTTTGCTTTAGAATGTGTTTTAGGGTAAAGGAAAGTAAAAAGCTACATGTCATATATTATGCTAGTAAAACATTTGTTGGACCTCAACTGAATTATACGATAATGGAAAAGGAGCTTCTTGCGGTAGTTTTTAGTAATGATAAATTTAGATCTTATTTTCTTGGTTCTAAAGTTTTCATTTTTAATGACACTTACAACAGTAAGTTTTTAGAAAGTGATTTTTACATGTAAGTGTTCCATTTTTATTTTTATTTCTATTTTTAATAAAAGAATAAAAATAAAAAATACTAAAAAAATAAAAATAAAAGTCCTTAAACCTTTTAATTTCTTCTATTATCCCTCTATCTTCCCCACACTTTTCTTCCCTTTTCTTTCTACCCTAACACTTTTCTTCTGTTGTTTTCCTCCTCTCTTTCTTTTCTAAATCATTTCTTTTATTTATAAAACTCCCTTTCACCCATTCTTATTACTTATTCATCCTTTTCTCTCTCTCATCTGACTTTCTTTTTTACTAAAAATTCAAGATTTTTATAGTTTCTTTTATCTTTGAAGGAAATAATTAACACCAAGTAAATATCTTATGGGTATTATTTTAGTATATTATTTTTCTTTATGTTGACGCATTATCTTGTTATATTCTAGGGTTTTAGTTTAACTGTGATTTGAATTTTTTTTTCTTATTTAAATTAATTATATTAGGTATTTTGTTTCCAAGATTTATGGGTTGATTTTTTTTCAAAGTTGGAAATTAATTATGATATTTTGTTATCATTTTCTTTTAGAGAATGTTGATACAAAAGAAATAAATAACTTGAAAAAGGGCAAAGGAAAAGCAATTCAATCCTCTCTTCCGAGTTTCATTTGGTGCTCCATTTCCCATTTATTCAGGTGAAGAAGGTAAGCGATATCAATAGGTAAGCTAAAAAGAACCTATCATTCCATGCTATTTTGATTGGGAAATGTTAGAACACTTGAAACTCAAAGATCCTTTAATAGCATTAGCTTTTAAATTAGGCTGGTCCAAATTTATTCAATGTGATTATGATGTTTATGTAGAGCTAACTCATGAATTTTATTCCATCTATGCACTTGTAGAAGGTAAGGCTTGTTTAATTAAATATCATTTAGATGGTTAGCATTTTGAGTTGAATTATGATTTGTTTAAAGAAGTTTTTAGCTTTCCATAGTTTGGTGAAATAAAAAATGACAAACACTTCAAGCCCAAGGAGTTTTATAAGCAACTAATGGGTGGAAATGAGGATTTTGATCCACATAATGCTCCCAATTTACTTTTTATTGATATAACTATGCTAATATTACATAAATTCATGAGTGTTTGAATTTTTTCAAAGAAGGAAACTACTAAGGTTTCTCAATAAAGTTTTTTCCTTTGTCGTGTGCACTTAACAGTACTCCATTTTGCACTATGCATCACTTATTCAAAGGTTTTATGTAGATGGCTAAGCTAAGCAGCATAAAACTAGGTTTAGGATTCCTTACCACTAGCATTATGGACTATTTGGGAATTGATTACTCAAAAATGACCTTGAGATCATCTAACTACTTTAGTTCCAAGTATTTAATTGATGTAGGAATCCTTGACAAATGATAATTAATGCTTAAACTTTATGACCAATGTTCAATGGTGAAGCAATAAGGCCATCTCCCATAACTTGATGAAAAAGATTAGGATAATGATGAAGAAGAAGGCCAATTTGTCAAAACTTGATTGCAAAGAATAGAAGAGATTGTTCAAGATAACAGCGTGCAGTTAACTCAAATTGAAAAATCAATGAACCAAATAAGGAAAGAACAACTTTATCAAATAAAAAAAGCTATTGAAATTCTTTGGTCTCTTCATACATTAAGGATAATTTATTCTCTAAGTGTGAGGAAGTAGTTGGTTTATTTTAGTTTTTAATGTGTTATTTTGTTTTGTGGTTAATGCTTTATTGTGGTTAGTTTTTATGGTATGAGTATTTTAGGAAGAAATTATTCTTAATTTGAATCACCAAATTTTTATTCTCTCTTTTGATTTGAGTAACTAAAATGGTAGAATTGATTCAAATGAAAAACCAAGATATCCAAGCATACATGTTCATATAAATGTATTATAAAGTATATAACTACTCAAAATTAATTCTTTCAATTGACATTTTCAATCATACATATGTCGACTTATCAAATTTGTTGTGACTAAGGATCATTAGGCTTTTATATATTTTTGTCTTTTCCCTTTCTTCTTTATTTTAAACTTTGAAATTCTTGTTTGAGAGGTAGTATGTCTTTAGCTCAAGAATTCCATGCTTGTAGCACCAGGCCTTGGTTAATTAACAAAACTACCTACACTCGAATGGTACTAACACTGCTCTTGTTGCAAAGGCCAATTTTAGGCACCTTGAGCAATAGTAGAGCAATTATTATTCCTTTTTTATATATTTTATTTTTTTAAGATCAACCTAATTCATTTCCTTGCAAATCTAGGTTATAATAATGAATTTTAAAAAATGTCAAAATTACTTAAATCAATTTCATAAGTAGCTAAATATAAGATAATGTACTAATATGAATAAGTATGTTATTCATCCTAATTTACATCTAAACAAATCCTACCATTTTAGTTACTTAAATCAAAAGAGAGATAATAAAAATTTGGTGCTTCAAATTAAGAATAATTTGTTCCCAAAATACTCATATCATAAAAACTAACCACAATAAAGCATAAACCATAAAACAAAATAACACATAAAATAACTAAAACCAACCAACTACATCCCCACACTTAAAGAACACATTGTTGTTAATGTATGAAAACAGCAAAAATGGAAAAAGCATAAATTAATTAGTTAGGATTGCCATGGTCAGGTGAATCAAGGGGCAAAGGTGTTGGAGAAGGCACTTTAACACCAATTTTATCAAAGCATTTCAATAGCTTTTTGTTTGATAACATTGTTCTTTCCTTATTTGCTTCATTGATTTTTCAATCTAAGTTAACTGCACATTGTTATCTTGAAAAATCTCTTCTATTCTTTATAATCGAGTTGCAATGGATTGACCTTCTTCTTCATCATTATCCTCATCTTCTTCATCAAGTTATGGGAGATGGCCTCAGTTGCTTCACCGTTGAACGTTGGTCATAAGGTTTAAGCATCATCCCTTATTTGTCAAGGATTCTTGCATCAACTAAATACTTGGAACTAAAATAGTTAAATAACCTCAAGGTCATTTTCAAGTAATTAATTCAAAAATAGTATGCAATGCTAGTGAGAAGGAATCCTAAACTTAGTTTTATTCTGCTTGGCTTGGCCATCTGCATAAAACCTTTGAACAAGTTATGTATAGTGCAAAATGGAGTATTGTTAAGTGCACACCATAAAGGAAACAACTCTTATTAAGAGACCTTCGTAGTTTTCTTCTTTGAAAAAATTGAAACACTCATGAATTTATGTAAGAGTAGCATAGTTGCATCAGTAAAAAAGCAAATTACAAGCATTATATAGATCAAAATCCTCATTCCTACCCGTTAGTTGCTTATAAAACTCCTTAAGCTTGAAGTATTTATCATTTTAAATTTCATTGAATTATGGAAAGCTAAAAACTTCTCCAAACAAAACCATAATTCAACTCAAAATGCTGACCATCTAGACGACATTTGATTAAATAAGCCTTACCTTCTACAAGTGCATAAGTGGATTAAAATTCATGAGTTAGCTCCACACAAACATCATAATCATACTGAATAAATTTGGACCAACCTAATTTAAAATATAATGCCATGAAAGGATCTTTGAGTTTCAAGTGTTCTAACATTTCTCAATCAAAATAACATGGAATGATAAGTTCTTTTTGGCTTACCTATTGATATCACTTACCTTCTTCACCTAAATAAATTTGAAATGGAGCACCAAATGAAACCATAAGATTCAGAAGAGAGGATTGAATTGCTTTTCCTTGCCCTTTTTCCAAGTTATTTCTTTCTTTTGTATTAACATTCTCTAAAAGAAAATGATAATAAAATATCATAATTAATTTCCAGCTCTGAAAAAAATCAACCTATAAATCTTGGAAACAAAATACGTAACATAATTAATTCAAATAAGAAAAACAAATTTCAAATCACAGTTTAACTAAAACCCTAGAATATAACAAGATAATGTACCAATATAAAGAAAAATAACATACTAAAACAATACCTATAAGAAATTTACTTGGTATTAATTATTTCCTCCAAACATAAAAAAATAAAAATCTTGAATTTTTAATGACAAAGAAAGTTAGATGAGAGAGAGAAAAGGAAGAATAAGTAACAAGAATGGATGAAAGTTTGTTTTATAAGTAAAAGAAATAATTTAGAAAAGAAAGTGAGGAGGAAAAAATGGAAGATAAGTATTAAGGTAGAAAGAGAACAAAGGAAAAGTGTGGGGGAAGATTGAGGGATAACGAAAAAATGAAAACATTTAGGGATTTTTTATTTTTATTATTTTATTATTTGTATTTTATTAAAAAATAAAAATGAAAATGAAAATGGAACACTTACCCATAAAAACTTATTATTATGAGTGTGAAGATTTATTTCACGATAGTGACAACACTTTTTCACTTGGAATTTAACACGAGTGTGAAGATTTAGTCGCGATGGCGATAGTAACTTTCCTTAGAGACTATCATGAGCATGAAACTTAAATCATGATGGTGACAATAAGCTTCCTTTTCAAAATCCTACAAACACTCAATAAAAACCTTAAAAATCTAAAGAAAACCAAAATATAACATTAACAAATGAACAAAACATACCCAACATGCTAAATTTAAAGTTGATAGCAAGACTTCTCATGCAATTATAAATGCACAATGAAAGATATTACCTTTATAGGTTTGTAAATTAAACCTCTGAGATATATTTTATAGCATTGCCCATTTACTCTTTGTCATTCTTTAACTCTAACACACCACTTTCAAAAGCTCTCATGACTTAATAAGGTCCCCCCGATCTTGACCTAAGTTTTCCTGGGAACAACTTTAAACAAGAATTAAATACTAGCACCTTATCCCCCTTCTTAAATGACTTCTGTTTAATATGAGAATCATGCCACTTCTTTGTTTGTTTCTTGAATAGCTTGGTATTCTCATAATTTAAGTATCTTAATTCCTCAAGTTCTTGTAATTGGAGGAGTCACTTTTCACAGGACTTTTTCAAATCAAAGTTATGGTGTGGTACCTATAGGTGTCTTGAAAGTAGTATGATATGCCCATAATGTATCGTTGAGTTTACTTGCCCATCATTTCTAGAACTATTTACTACCTTTTCCAAGATTTTCTTTAATTCTCAATTAACAACCTCAATTTGGCCACTAGTTTGGGAATGATATGGGGTTGCTACCTGATGAACATTGTATCTCCTAAACAAGGTTTTAAATTTTACATTACAACAAATGTGATCCCCCATTACTTATAAGCATATGTGGCAGTCCAAATCTTGCAAAGATCTTTTTCATGAACCGTATCACCACTTTCCCATTATTAATGGGGCTAACCATTGCTTTCGCCTATTTAGGGACATAATCGACTCCCACCAAGATATATTTATTCCTAAAAGAAGATGGGAATGGACCCATGAAGTCTACTCCCTACATATCAAATATCTCAACTTCCAAGATTGAAGTTAGTGGAATTTATCCCTCTTAGAAATGTTTCATGATCTTTGACATTTATCACAATTTATCATGAACTCTTATGCATCCTTCAATAAAATCAGCTAAAAGAACCCACATTGTCACATCCCAACCGAAGTAACATGCTCCTGTAGCATAATTATCAATTCTCCGAGTTAGAAAAAAATTGATAATCACCCTACAAAGGAATACGTACATTTAACTTATTATAACAATAATAAATTTTATTTTAAATGATTTAAAATATATACCCTAGTACATCATCTATAAACAATCAATAGTCTCGTCTAACTGGATTTTACCATACAATAAATATTTATTTTATTTCACTAGCAGTTTACTCTGATCATACATTTAAATATCAACCCATATAATATTTTATTATGCATTTACAAAATATCCTTGGTGATACCATTATAATTTACATCATCATATAACACAACAATTTTTATGTTATAACTAACTTTACTATTAGAGAGTTACACATAAATCGATGTCATAAGAGTGTGTCTTAAAGTCCAGGTACTTTACTAAAAAGTTACTATTCCTTTGAACTAGCTACTGACTGTTAATCCCTGTGCTCTCTAGTGTCACTAGTGCTTGCATTCATTAATTGACAAGCACTAAGAATAATCTTAGTGGTGCTAGTAAAAAAAATAATTATAAACAATTTATCAATCGTATAACATTGTAACAATAATTATTTCAATATAATCAAATCATCTTAATAAAAATATCATTCTGTACGATCATTTTTGGTCTATCGAATAATATTATCACCTATTTTTTTATTTCCACTATTCATCTATAATTCAACGTATAACCATCATTTATTTTTGATATATCTCAATATCACTTTGCATAATCATTTATAACTTTATCCATTGTAATCCCATCAATAAATATGTAATATGCGATGGAATATGTCTTTTTGAGAATGCAATCATGAATTGCACTCTCACTCTGCTTTTCCTATATCAGTCATCAGAATGCATCACATACAACATTCAATCATATGCATAATTTCGCGTACTAGGTGCATCATATTGGTACCTCTCATTCATGTAGGAACATCTCATTAGCTCTAGTTCAATAAACAGAACCCATCATTTCTCTTTGATTTTATATAGGAATCCAATTTTATGACCCAATACACCTCCTTTATGTCCATATTATGCCATGTCATGTTTCATGTAGAAATGTGATCATCCTTTAGTATGGTATGAAATGACAGTAGTTTTATTTACTACTTTACTATAAGCATACAGATAATTGTAGTAAGCTATCGATCCCATGAGGCTTTAAGGTCTATCCATCACTTTTCGATTTCTGACTTGTTTAAGTAATTCAAATGGTTTAGAATGTGGAAATGATCTATATAATAAAAGTGAGTTTGTAGAGAAGTCAAATGGAATCAATGATAAGAAGATGAAAACAATGTCAAGAAGCATAAGAATTAAAATCAACATCACCAAGCTGAGACAATAGTTATGTGCTTATTACCACCCGAGATATCCAAAAGCATTAGTCACCCTTTCTCAAGGTGAAACCAACTATATTTCATTCTAATCTCAGAATCACTCTCTCAATCTATCTCCTTTAATTAGAGAAACCATTAAACAATCATACAGGAGTTAGGAACATGTAGATCTGTCATACACATCTATCTAACTTGAATGAATAAGCATTCTATAATTCAACTCTCGTTGTAATTACAAAGCATACGAAATCATTTAGAAAGCTAATCTTTAAAATTAAACATCTATCGATGCTCAAGCATTCTATAATCCAACTCTTGTTGCAATCATAAAGCAGAGATTTCATTTCTAAAACCAATCTTTAAATTTAAGCATTCATAGTAATCTTAAACAAGCATAATTAGTTATCCTAGCAAGGGATTTCAGAAATCAAATCCTACAAGAGTCCTTAGCCATTCATGGCTTATAAGAAACATAAGAAAAGATGAAGAATAACAACTAAGAATACAATCTGCAGAAGAATGGATGATCAATTGATGCCCATCACTACCTTGATTCCCTTCTTAAATCCTTGAATGGAGGTCACATGTTACCTTATCTTCAATTTATCCATATCTTTGCCCATTGCTTCCCCCATGTTGTGGATTCCATTACCCATTAAAGCTCTTTTAAGGTTTTTTGTTCTTGTTCCCTCCATGGAATTAACTTTATTTCTCTCTTTCTTTTATCAAATTGCCTTTGAATTTGCTCAATAATTAAGAGTCCACGATTGTGGAGTTGGAGTCCACAATCATGGACTTTTTCTAGTAGCTTACTTTGATTTTCTGCGTTGACTCTACGATCGTGGAGTTGGAGTCCATGATCATGGAAAATTCCAGTAGCTTCTCAAACATTTCTTCATGACTTCCATGATCATGGAGTTGGAGTCCATGATCATGGAAAATTCCAATAGCTTTCCTCTTCCATGCTCTTTTGCCATGGTCATAGAAAAGAGCTCCATGATCGTGGAGTTAGTCTTTCATGCATAAAACTCCTTGTTTCTTCTTATTTGCTCTTCTAAGGATACACACTTAACACACACATCAAATTATACTAAAAATAAAGTAAATAAAGCATAATTCAATTAAATTAATGCAAACTAACATCCTAAAACATCTAAAATATAATGCATGATAACACACATCAACATCCCCATACTTAAACCTTTGCTTGTCCTCAAGAAAAGATAACACACACATAATGAAGAATTGTAATTTTACTTATGATATGGCAATTGAATTTAACAAAGGTGAACATTTTTAACCATCATCACCCATCTTATATAATCCTTGTGTAAACTTAGCAAATCTCTAAGTATTGGGAAGGTAGAAATGTTTAACTTAAACACTTAAGCTTAGTCATTCATACAATTGCACTAGCCAATATAACACAACTCATTATTTTATACCTAGACTTAAAATGTGAGTAATCTAATTTGCTTTTATGTTTATAAAGATCATAAGGTTTTTATTCCTTCTCTTTTTGTTTTGCTTTCTTTTCTTACTTTTGAAATTTTAGCTCTTGTTTGAGAGGTAGGTCTTTCTTGTCGAATACCCCACGTTTATGGCAATGATACCCGATCACTTAACATACTACCTTTGATCGAATGGCTACTAGCACTATTCTTGTCACTAGGGCCAGTTTTGGGCACCCCTAATAATAGCTGAACAATTAGCTTTTACCTTTTTGACTTACTATTTTGACTTTTATTTTCTTTTCCTTAGTCATTTCCTCCACTTTCTACCTTTTAAACCATCACATCCCACCTCTTATGCATTTTTCAATAAGCTATGCTCTATTTTCTAGTGCAATCATAAAAGAATCAAGCTCTTTGTCTAAGGTAAATATTTATACCATCTCATTCCTAGCGATTTGCTAAGTTTATAAAAGGATTATTCAAGTCAAGGTGATTTCAAGTTAAACATGTTCATTTCCAAAAATACTAATGCCATATTCTAGTAATTACAATTTATAATACACAATCACTCAATCATGTAAAAAAAACATGCAAAACTCAAATCACACATGCATTCATTCAAGTAAAACATACAAAGGTGGGGAATAACATGAAAGCATAAATAAACAAACAAGCATAGATAATAAACACAAGTACATAAGCATCCTCACACTTAGAGAACATATTATTCTCAATGTGGAAAATGCAATAACACAGAAAGAAAACACATAAATGAAATGAGTGGGTGAGATTTAAATACCTGTTGGAAGGGGAGAGGATGGTGGAGATGGAGTGGGGGAGGGGACATGAATGCCTGAGAGTTAGAAAAATCTTAGCATCTTCTTCCTTTGGTAGCACTGCTCCCTTCGTATGTCATTAATAGTGTCCTCCACCTTAGCAAGGTGAGCAGCATTCTCAACATTGCCTTGCTCTAGCCTCATTAGTATTGCCTTTATGGAGTTATCCACTCCAACTTCAGCAGTAGGCACATGTTATTATTGTTGTGCCTCCTCGTGTGTCTGCTCCTCTGGAATAGTAGCACCTTCTTCTTTGTCGTCATTGTCCTCCTCATCTTGGTCTAGGCATCTCTGTTTCACACCCTTCTTGTCACTGTAAGCTCTAAACTAGATGCCCTTGGCATCTAAGATACCTATGTCATATAAATATCTAGAAAAAAACTTCTTTGATGGCAGCAGGGTTAGGTCAATGAAGTCCATATTAAATTTTAATATCATTTTCATAATGTGATATCTTAAATTTATATCTTATATATAGTTATTTTTCCTTTAAATAGGTATGTTCAAACATCCACTCATGTATATAAACCAATTCATAAGATAATCACATTAATTGTTAAAATAAAAGTCATTTTATCCTTATAACACTTTTACTGCCTATGTATATCAGTCACATTATACAAGCCTTTTGACCAAGTAAATGATTTTATAATAGAACAAATCTTATACCAATGAAAAATAGATTTAAATAGTTTTCCTACAATATTTTATATGTCTAAAAATTCAATCGTTAAGATAATCAACGTAAGCAATTAAAATAGGTCATTGCATTGCACATACTCATTTGGCCAAACGAAATAGTTCATCTTACGTGTAAGTTTTGGTCTAGTAAATCATCATAAAATAGGACAAGAATTATACCATTAAAAACTAGACTTAAATATCTTTCTAACAATATATTATATGTTTAAAAACTCATTCATTAAAGTGGGCAACGCAAATATTTAAAATAGGTCATCATATTAGTCATATAAATATGCTGTCCATAAGAACAATTTTCTTTGCATGAATTTTTAAGCTAATCAAATGACCTTAGAATAAAATGAGTTTTATATCATTAAAAAATAAACTCAAAGAAATTTTTCAACCATATATTATATGCCCCAAAACTCAAACATTAAGGTAGTCAAAAGCCAATTGCCGTAAGCCTACAATTTTGCCCCTATCATACGTAAAGTACTATTCACTACCCATTAAACTTATGCAATTTTTTTGCTTCATCATAAACAACTCCTAAAATTACAACTAATGCATAAATCCCATACTCTATGATGGAAATATAATCAAAAGATGTAGTTTTGAAAAAAGGCATACACAACTCCCAATATGCCCAAAGTTACATATACATGCACTAATTCACAAGCAAGCTTCTTCCAAGCACTTCCATGCACAAATCCCTTCAAATATGACCCCAAACTTTATGCATCATTGATAACCTAATTACACAAAATATCACTAAATATATTATGAACACTCTATTTTTGCCCCTACAAAGCTGGCTGGGTTGCCTACTTCAGGTATTCATTTGCCAATTAGGCACACTTTTTACCCTCCATTTGGCCCGTACAAAACGGCTGCCAATCACAGATTTCCAGTATAGCTTGCACAGGCTGGCTGGGTTGCCTACTTTGGGCACATATTGTGACTTGTTTCAATATCAGAATGGCTTGATACAAGTTCCCATTCTCAAGAGCAAGTTGCATACATGAATTTCACATATTCATTTTCCATTTGAGCACACTGTTTGCCCCCCATTTGGCTCGTCCAAAATAGCTGCCAATCATAAATTTCCAGCACAGCCTGCATAGGCTGGCTGGGTTGCCTACTTCGGGCATGTATTAACACTTATTCTGGTATCAAAATGGCTTGATACAAGTTCCCATTCTCAAGAGCAAGTTGCATACATGAATTTTTCATATTCATTTGCCATTTGGGAACACTATTTTCCCCCCATTTGGCCCGTCCAAAATAGCTGTCAATCACATATTTCTAGCATAACCTGCACAGGCTGGCTGGGTTGCCTACTTTGGGCATGTATTACGACTTATTCCGGTATCAAAATGGCTTGATATAAGTTCCCATTCTCAAGAACATGTTACATAGATGATTTTGCATATTCATTTACCATTTAGGCACATGGTTTACCCCCTCGTTTGGCTCGTGCAAAATGGCTGCCACTCATAGATTTCCCGCATAGGTTGGCTGGGTTGTCTACTTCAGGCACGTATTATGACTTATTCTGGTATCAGAATGGCTCGATACTAGTTCCCATTCCCAAGAGTAAGTTACATAGATGAATTTTGTATATTCATTTACCATTTGGGCACACGGTTTACCCTCCGTTTAGCTCATGTAAAATGGTTGTCCACCATGGTTTTTCCCACATTGGTTAAGGAAAGGGACTTTATCCCACATTACTAACATTAAGGTTACAAGCCTCCTAAGGCTACTATAAATACAAGGGTAAGCCTTCTTCTTCAAACACACATAATATATCATATAAATGATACATAATATCATACAAATGATATAACTTAAGTAAACTTTTAATTAGGTTTAGTGACTAATTAAATTTTTACTAAAGTCCTAAGCTTTTGGGAATTTGGGGGAGCGACTTCTGGCCTTGGTAAGTCATTTCTTCCTTTGACTTTTTAAGTTAATTTAGCTTTACTGCCATGTTTAGCTTATTATTTTATTTAGTTTTACTATCATGTTTAGCTTATTATTTTATTTAGCTTTACTGCTATGCTTAGCTTTTTACTATGTCATGTCATATGCCATTTATGCCATGTCACATATCATACGCCATTATGCCATGTCATCATGCCATGTCATATGCTAATATGCCATGTCACATGTCATATGCCATTTATGTCATGTCAACATGCCACATCATATACTAATATGCCACATCACATGTCATATGCCATTTATGCCATGTCACCATACCACGTCATATGCTAATATGTCATGTCACATATCATACGCCATTATGCCATATCATTATGCCACATGCCATGTCATACGCCATTATGCCATGTCATCATGCCATGTCACATGTCATATGCTACTATGCCATATCATCATGCCACATCACATATCATATGTCATATGCCATGTCATCATGTTACATGCCACATCATCATGTCATATGCTATTATGCCATGTCATCATGTCACATGCCATATCATCATGTCATATGCTATTATGTCATGTCACCATGTCACATGCCATGTCACCATGTCACATGCCATGTCACCATGTCACATGCCATATCATCATGTCACACGTTATTATGCCACATCACATATCATACACCACCATACCATATCATCATGCCACATGCCATGTCATCATGTTGCATGCCACATCACCATGTCACATGTCACGTTATCATGTCACATGCCGCATCACCATGTCATATGTTATTATGCCATGTCACATGCCATATCATCATGTCATATGCTATTATGCCATGTCACATGTCATATACCACTATGCCATATCATCATGCCACATGTCATGTCATCATGTTGCATGCCACATCATCATGTCATATGTTATTATGTCATGTCATCTTACATCCATCGGACTTTGGCTCTTGATTCATGCTTTTACATGGCATAGAATTAGTCAATCAAGTCATAAATTTTATTTGCTATTAACAATTTTACTTGTTTATTTGCAATTTCACTCGTGCTACCCGAGGTGGAAATTTCCTGAGGAGGTTGAGACATTACTAAATGTCTTGAATTTTTATACTGATGAAGATCCTTTGTAATAGAATAACATTATTCCTCATTTTTAAGATTTAGCATTAAATCCTACATGTATCCCTCATTTTCCTCGATCCCTTTCACTGGCCTTTCAGTATTCTTTCATTTTGTGGATGGTTTTATATTTGCTTAAATATGTATGCCATACCATGTCACATGCCGCATCATATACTCTTATGCCATACCATGTATATGCCATGTTATAAGCATTATTTCATATGCCAATACAATCAAATACACCAATCCAACGAACAATATGTGTCGTTTGCCATGCTATATGCCAATATACCATGTCATTTCACATGCCATGATGCTATGTCATGTCATATGTCATTATACCATGCCACGTCGTATGCCATATCACATACCATGTTGTATGCCACGTCACATGCCATGATGAATGCCTATTCACCCACACATCACTATGCCATGTTATGCATATGCCATGTCATTTTATTATGTCATTTTTACTATATCATGTCATGCATATGCCATGTCATTTTATTATGTCAACACTTCACATGTCATGTATATGTCATATCATCCAAATGCCATATAGCCTTATATATCATTCTACGTGCAACCATGAAAGGCCAAATCACATGTCATACTGTGTGCTTACATATACGCTCATATGTTTGCCTGCTTAGGATAATTAATCCCAACTATAATGGTAAAATCAATTTTGGAAACTCATAGAAATAGATCTCCACCCACCAAACCAAATCTCTGAAGGGTTTAACTAGCACTCATGTTATGGGTCGGTTAGACCAATCCGGAACCATCCGGTGGTGACTCCTTGTGACTCTTTTGAGTCTGTATCATACCTCGAGGTAACCCCTTTGGAAGGCTGCGCTTTCGCTCCAAGTGCAGTCCCCGGTCCGTGAGCCTCCCAAGCCTCGCTCTAAGTAGTCGACAGAAACTGACACTCACAGTGGCAACTCCACTGGGGACATCACTGCAAAAGAGTGGTGGCATCTAAGAGTTTCCATATCAATTTTCCCATCATAGTTGGATTAATTGTGTGCATCACAACACCAGTCTGTGTCTGCACACACCACCCTAGTCCCGTGTCAAGCCAATGATTATGGGTAAGCAAGTACCTTAGACTCCATTCGACTCCTCGAGAAAGTGAATTTACCTTCATCACTTGCTACATTATATTGATAACCATCGATGATTCCCGACAGATAGATGTGAGGTATAGTCCTATATCGATGATTCTATTTGGTTGGATAGGTTATGGATAACGTGGCGGGAGACCTTAGCTTGTTCTCAAAATCAGACTAAAAGCCCATGTAGTAAGCCTAGCAACATTCCAAACTAGGACCCTTATTGCATGTTATGTGGATCTTTGCCCTATCATATTAGTGGATTTGCATAAACCCGGCCTATTTTCTTCCCATATATTGCTCTGTTAAAAGTCAGAATCCTTTCATGATTTCGTATGGTTGCATAACCTCATGCTTATTCCATAGGCGTACTCTTATCATTACAATATGATCATGCCCATATTGCTCTACTAAGGGTTGGGATCCTTTCATGATTCGGTATGGTTACACAACCTCATGTCTATTCCACAGACATACTCTTATCATAGCAATATGACTAGGATGAGATGATGTCAGATTTTTGCTATAATCCCTTATATGATTGGGCAACGATCATCCCTTTTGCTTGCCTTATTGAGAGAAGCGCGCCTCAAGTTCCCAGTGTAACTCCGAGCTAGTATCCCACCTAGGAAAGGAGACATTGAACTGACCAATTCTCATGGAGATATAAGGGTGGCAGGGAGCGCTGCTGTATGCTACATGTTCACTAACCGTTTCTATGTTTTTTGTCCAAACACGCATACATGCATACTCATGCAATTCTCTCTAACAAGTCTTCTTTTGCAGCCATAATGTTAGATGTTTCCTAGCATAGGTCACGCATACATCTTACATGATGCATAATATGCATCCTATGATTACACATGCTAATCACTTGGTTTTGTAGCCATAACATTAGATGTTTCCTAGTATTGGTCACACATACATCCTATGTGTCACATCACGTGCACCATATACAATCTCATATGCATACTCATGCATCCATGCTAACTCTTTTTATCATATAAAGACTATGTCAGACTCTCAGCCAGTTAGAAATGTTACATCATCATTTGACCCTCTTGCCTCGACATTAGATGAGGCCACGCTTGTTGCAGTTCAGAAACTCATCGATTAATCGGTGTCTAAGCTCTTGAACAATGACTTTAAAATTCTCCTGCAATAACAGATCCGGGAGGCTCTTAGTCCTGGAGAGTTCATCACCCCACCAACTTCGATGAAGGAAAAAAGGAAAGGTGTCAATTTGTATGACATGGAGACTGATGATGATGTCTCACTCCATATGCATGATGTTTAAAAATCTGAGACCACTATCTTAGAGCAGAAGATAGAACAGCTGCAGTCTATCATGAAGACCAAGGGCATGGGATCTAATATGGACTTCAATGAGTTCTCAGTCTGAAAGGGTTGCTTGCTAAGTTCAAGCTCCCAAACGTTCCCAAGTACAGTAGAGTTGGGGACCTGAAGAACCATTTGAAGATATACACCATGATGATGAGCACTACAGACTTGTCAGATGATCAGATAGTTTGACTATTCTTCATCTCACTAGAAGGACCATCGCTACCTTGGTATCATAGTCTGAATAAGATGACCATGGTCAAGTGGAAGCCTCTTTGTACTGTATTCTGTAAAAAGTACGGGTTCAAATCCTGATTTGATGTAACTTTGATGGACTTGGAAATGGTTAAGCAGAAAACTAATGAGTCTTTCATGGATTATTTCAGTTGCTAGATGGATAAAGCAACACTGGTCAGACAGAAGCCATCTGAATCTGACATGATCAACAAGCTTATTATGGGGTCACTGCCACTCTACCAGGATAAGTTGAAGTATCAGACATTCCACACCTTCGAGGATATCTATTCTATTGGCCAATAGATAGAGCAAACCAAGGGGAAGAAAAAGGAGCCTTCCTTCCAAAAGCCCAAAACCACCACATACACTCAGATGCAACAAAAACCCCACTACATCAAAGCCTTGTAAACACCAAATCCCATACTCCAAAACACTACCCCATCTTGGAAGTTCTTAGATCTTGGAATGCCACTTTCCAAGGTTTTTGGGCATCTCCTCAAACCCAAACTCATCAAACCACTTGAGCCAAACTTTAAAACACCACCCCCAGCCTTGGTGGACACCAAAACCTACTACCATTATCACCAACATCATGGCCATAACACTGATGATTGTCACTCCTTTAGACTGGTCATTCAGAACCTCATTGACTCTGGTGAGATTGAAGACCCTGAGAAATCTAAGCCATCAACCAAGACAAACCCATTGCCTAACTACCATAAATCTAACCGCACATACATGCTCTAATCAAGGTTGCTAGAATCCCTAGTTCTTAACTCCTTTTCTCCCCTCGATAGTGAAGAGATTACTCAGCTACCCGTTATTACCTTCCAACCCGGCGGGGGGTTCAACATTGGTGCCATTGACATATGGTACGATAGTTTAGAGGACAAGTCTACAGTTACTCAAGATTCCACTAAGTCTGAATCATCATAAGATCAGGCTTCAAAGAAGGGTAAGTCAGTTGAGACCCCCAAGGCAGCTAAGCCAGCACCAAAACCAACCAAGCAGCAGAAAGGGTTAGGTGCTAACAAGATGTCCTCTTGGGTTCGTAACATGATTTGCAGTGGTAAGGTGTTCACTCCTCCCGATCTTGGGAAGAAGCCAAAAGCTGCTAAAAAGTTGATCGAGGCTAAACCTGCTAGGGATGAGGTTAGTCCAAGCAATGTTCCAGCTCCATAGCCAGCTGATCAGGCTGCTCAGCCTAATAATGTTATCATCAAGCAATTGAAGAAGACACAGGTTAACATTAGCATTTGGTATTTGGTCTTATCCTCCCAGTAACATCCACAAGCCATCGTTAA
Source organism: Dalechampia spathulata (assembly GCA_948192965.1). Taxonomy (NCBI): domain Eukaryota; kingdom Viridiplantae; phylum Streptophyta; class Magnoliopsida; order Malpighiales; family Euphorbiaceae; genus Dalechampia; species Dalechampia spathulata. The sequence goes on along the minus strand of CANYBF013056449.1, from coordinate 8,905 downwards.
AACACTCTTAAGTATAAGAATCTCTCCATCCACTTCTACCTTCAACATGAAGAGTCAGTTGGTAAAATGGGAATTACCGTCTAGCATGATCACTTTCTCTGATGCGGATCTACCGGCCGAGGGTATCCACCACAACAAAGCACTCTTCATCAAGGTGACTATCATGAACTTCTCCACTCCCTACATCATGGTGGATGATGGTTTAGGTATCAATGTTTGCTTGCTCAAGGTGTTACCTAAGCTCAGGGTTCAACTTTCAGACTTGAAGCCATGCAAGATTATCTTTAGAGCATATGATGAGTCTAAAAAGGAGGTTACTAGTACCTTCACTGCTACTGTCATTATCGGGCTGATCGAATCAGTGGTGGAGTTTATAGTTCTTGACATACCGGTGTCATTTGCTTTATTGTTGGGCCGACCATGGTTCCATCCCCTAAGAGGTGTTCCATCCACCTTGCACCAGAAGATCAAGTTTCCACATAATGAAGGTGTGGTTACCATTGCTATTGATGATGAGGTTGCTTTAGCCTGCATTAAGGAAGATGTCCCTCTCATGACTAGTTTTTAGATCGTTGCCATTGGAGAACCTGAATCATACTCATACCAACTGAGTCCAGCTATGGAGAGGATGATGCAAATGATTAACTTCATGCCTGGCAGAGGTTTAGGCCGATACCAGCATGGTCTAAAAGAGTTTGACATTCCTACACACATGTAGGAAGAAAGGTACTGTATTGGGTTTGATCCTTACACTTCATACAAACCGGAAGAGTGCAAGATAGTTATCTTCATCCAAGAAGAGACACAGTACGACCATCCTTCCGAGTTGCCTAATTTTGATGACTTCTTTGATCAACAGTTCACCATTTTTGGTGATGTCTGTGACCTGTAAGCCTTGACAATAATAGAGAAGACTGTTACTACTTTCACCATCAGCCCTGATGATGCTTTTCAAATCTTTAACGACGTTGCTGATCTCACCACCTGCTGTTTGGAGCCAAAAATCATTACAATCACTGCACTGGAGGCCAAGCTGTAAAACTTAGATGTGGAGGACCTGATGCTACCAAAGGTTTACGAAGACATTGTTACTTTGGTAGATAGCACCTTTGAGGAGTTGTTGTATGAGGACATTGATGGACATTGATGTCCCAATTTCTATTTTATTTGATGATGATGTAATTCCATCTAAATATAATGCAATGAAGAATAACTTTGCTTATGTTTATGATGTGTATTCTGATGGTGTTGTGCATGAGCATGAGCATTTCATGAGCATTTTTGACATTAATGTATCTTACATTGAAAATGTTAATATTAATATAGATGACATGCCTTGTCTACTTTAGATTACATCAGACTTAACCTCTGAAGAGAGAACAGAAATAATTAGCACACTGAAAAAGCATATAAAAGCCTTTGCTCTAAGCTATGAGGACATATCGGGTGTCAACCGATCCATCGTGGAACATAGAATTTCGACCAAGTCGGGGTTCAAGCTAGTTAAGCAGAAATTACAGTGCCTCTAACCAGAGTAGGCTCAGAAGGTCAAGAAAGATATCCAAAAGCAGTTGGATGCTAAATTCCTTGAGGTGGTCGACTACCTAGAATGGTTGGCCAATGTGGTACCGGTTCCTAAGAAAGATGACAAGGTCAGAGTCTACATAGACTACAGGGATCTGAACAAAGCATGTCCAAAGGATGACTTTTCTTTGCCTCATATTGACGTACTAGTCGATAGTGCAGCCACTAGCACTATGTATTCCTTCACAGATGGATTTTCTAGGTACAACCAGATTCTGATGACTATTACAGATAAGGTGAAGATAGCTTTCATCACAGAATGGGGGACCTACTACTACAAGGTCATGCCCTTTTGCTTGAAGAACGTAGGTGCTACCTACCAAAGAGCTGCAATAACTTTGTTGCATGATTTGATCCACAAGGAGGTTGAAGTCTATGTGGATGATATGATGGTGAAGTCTCCCACCAGAGGAGAGCATCCGGCTGCTCTTGATAGATTTCTCACATGCGTTGAGAAATATGGACTCAGGATGAATCCAAAGAAGTGTACATTCGGAGTGACATCCGACAAGTTGTTGGGTCACATCGTCAGTCAAAGGGGTATTGAAGTGGATCCTAATAAGGCAAAGTCAATCATTGAGATGCCTATTCCCAGAACTGAGACTGAAGTCAGGGGATTCCTGGGATAGCTCCAATATATTAGCAGATTCATTGCTAAGCTCACTACCATGTATGAGCCTATCTTTAAGCTTTTGAGGAAGAACCAACCTATGGTTTGGGATGAGAATTTCTAGTTTGCATTTAAGAGGGTGAAGCATTACCTCTCCAGCCTGTCGATCTTGCAACCACCTCAGCCAAGAAAACCATTACTACTCTATCTAGCCTTAGAAGAGGAGTCAGTAGGTGCTATGATGGCTCAAGAGAATGACGTTGGAGTCAAGCATATTGTCTACTACTTGAGTAAGAAGCTACTGCCTACTAAGTGCAAATACAGCACTGTTGAGAAACTATGCAGGGCTATAGTCTGGGTCACCAAGAAACTTAGACACTACTTCCAATCATACCAAGTTCAGGCAATCTCCAAGGTTGACCCTATGAAGTACTTGTATGCAGCTCCTTCGCTGGTAGGGAAACTCTCTAGGTGGCTAATCCTGTTATCAAAATTTGACGTGCAGTACATCAAAACCAAAGTGATCAAAGGTAAAGCAATTGTTGAATTCTTAGCATCCAGGTTGATGGATGACTCTAAGACCTTTGAACTAGACTTCCCTGATGAGCACTTGGGGGCAGTTGATGTCCAGAAATGGCAGTTGCACTTTGACGATGCTTTTAACAGAAGAGGTGTAGGTATAGTAGTGGTGCTAATCACTCTTGAAGGTGAACTCATTATGCTTTCTAAGCGACTAAGCTTTCCGACCACTAACAATATGGCTAAGTATGAAGCATGTCTGTTCAGGCTAGAAGCATTGCTAATGATTGGTGCCCAAGATATACAGATATTCGGTGATTTGATTCTTGTCATTCACCAATTCACGACCGAGTGGGATGTCAAATAAGAAAGGCTCAAGCCTTACTCTAAATACAAGAAGCTCATGGTTTGTAATTTCAGCTCATACCAATTCATTCACATGCTGCCTGAAGAAAATCAGATGGTCGATGCTTTAACCATACTGGCTTTAGTTTATGAGTGACCGCAGAGTTAAGTTCAACCTGTATTCATCGAGCAGTTAAGGATTCCTTGCTATGAGGGAGAACGAGTTATAGAACGGACGACCAGTCTCATCATAAGTAAAGATCAGTGGATTTTACAGCCATATGGGGGGTTTACTAATGTGTGTCACCCCCTATGAAGATGTACTTGATGAATTAGGCCTCTCACAAAAATTTTAGAATTTTTGAAGGTCATTTACTCTGTCAAATCTAATTTTCACGACCCGCAGCATTTGAAAAATCTAAAAAGTCAGTCAGAATTCAACAGATTGATACTTGAAAATTCAAGTAATTTGCCTAAACCACTTCAATTTCAATTTCACTAACAAATTATTTTTCCATGGCTAGCATAGACAAGAAATTGATCTAATAGATGATCAAAAATAGTCAAACCTTTGACTTCTGGTCAAGCCATTGACCAGACAGTGTTGCATTCCGACAGAGGATCCTAAATGCAGACTTTGGAGATAAACAACACTTATTTAATGGCGTAAGAATTGATCTGATGGTCACCTCAGGTTTCATAGTTAAACCATCTGATCCAGCAGAGATCATAGAATTAAGCCTTTAATTCTTAAACCCTAAGCATAGGCATCTGAATGCCAATTTCAGATGATTACCTTACATTGAAGCCATCAATTTTGTAGTGACCACCGATCAGCCTTCATCGTTTAGCCTGAACGTCTAGACTAAATGTCAGGCTCCCAATGACTGGATTGGGATTATTATTGGTCAAAACCATCGACCAGAAAATGTCAAGCCATAACAGAGGATCCCAAATGCCATTTTGGAGATATTTGACATTTATTAGATGGCGCGAGCACCGACCCAGCAGATGGTCACCCAAGTCCTACAGTTGACCACTCGATCCAGCAACGATCACAGAATCAAGCATTTGATTCCTAAACCCTAGCAGTAGGCATTTGAACACTGATATTAGATGATTTTAAGCCTTACAGTACAGCCATCAGTCTCACAGAAGACCACCAATCAGCCTTGACCATCTTAGCCCGAGCATCAGGCTCCTAGTGGAAGAATTAGGTCGTAAGCCTCAGCATGAGTAGTAGATCAACATTGATCCTCCAACCCGAGCACCGGGCTCCAAATGGCAGAATTGGGTGCAAGCCTTAGCATGAGCACCACCAGATAAACATTGATCCTCTAGCCTAAGCAACAGGCTCCTAGTTACAAAATTGGGTTGCAAGCCTCAATACAAGCATCTAGCAAGCCTTAGCACGAGCATTCTACAAGCCTTAGCATAAGCACCCTTCAAACCTCAGTATGAGCATTTTACAAGCCTTAACATGAGCACTTCACAAGTCTCAGCCTAAGCATCAGTCAGGTACTGTTCTTGAATTTAGGCGAAAACCCGTGTCATGATTAGGTTTCATCCTATCGACTTCTGATTATGTCATTCTAGGATGACCCTAATCAGGGGGTAAACTGTGAACACTCTATTTTTGCCCCCTGTAAAACTGGTTGGGTTGCCTACTTCAGGCGCGTATTGTGACTTGTTTCGGTATTAGAATGGCTTGATACAAGTTCCCATTCTCAAGAGCAAGTTGTACACATGAATTTTGCATATTCATTTGCTATTTAGGCACATTGTTTGCCCCCCATTTGGCCCATGTAAAATGGCTGCTAATCATAGATTTCCAGCACAGCCTGCACAGGCTGGCTGGGTTGCCTACTTCAGGCACGTATTGCGACTCGTTCAATATCGGAATGGCTTGATACAAGTTCCCATTCTCAAGAGAAAGTTGCATACATTAATTTTTCATATTCATTTTCCATTTGGGCACACTGTTTGCCACCCATTTGGCCCATTCAAAATGGCTGCCAATCACAGATTTCTAGCACAGCCTGCACAGGTTGGCTGGGTTGCCTACTTTGGGCACATATTACGACTTATTCTGGCACATAATGGCTTGATACAAGTTCCCATTCTCAAGAGCATATTGCATAGATGAATTTTGCATATTCATTTACCATTTGGGTACACAGTTTGCCCCCCGTTTGGCTCATGCAAAATGGCTGCCACTCACAAATTTCCAGCACAGCCTACACAGGTTGGTTGGGTTGCCTACTTCGGGCACGTATTGTGACTTATTCCAGTATCGGAATGGGTCGATACCAGTTCCCATTCCCAAGAGCAAGTTACATAGATGAATTTTGTATATTCATTTACCATTTGGGCATATGGTTTGCCCTCCATTTGGCTCGTGCAAAATGGCTGTCCACCATGGTTTTTCCCATATCGGTGAAGGAAAGGGACTTTATCCCACATTACCAACATTAAGGTTGCATGTCTCCTAAGGCTACTATAAATACAAGGGTAAGCCTTCTTCTTCAAACACATACAATATATCATATAAATGATACATAATATCATACAAATGATATAACTTAAGTAAAATTTTAATTAGGTTTAATGATTAATTAAATTTTTATTAAAATCTTAAGCTTTTGGGAATTTGGGGGGAGCGACTTCTGGCCTTGGTAAGTCATTTCTTCCTTTGACTTTTTAAGTTAATTTAGCTTTACAGCCATGTTTAGCTTTATTGTCATGTTTAGCTTATTGTTTTATTTAGTTTTACTACCATGTTTAGCTTATTGTTTTATTTAGCTTTACTGCCGTGTTTAGCTTTTTACTATGCCATGTCATACGCCATTTATGCCATGTCATCATGCCATGTCACATGTCATACGCCAATATGCGATGTCATCATGCCACATCATATGCTAATATGCCATATCACATGTCATACACCATTTATGCCATGTCAACATGCCACGTCATATGCTAATATGCCACATCACATGTCATACACAATTTATGCCATGTCATCATACCATGTCATATGTTAATATGCCACGTTACATGTCATACGCCATTATGCCATATCATCATGCCACATGCTATGTCATACACCATTTATACCATGTCATCATGCCATGTCACATGTCATACGCCATTATGCCTTATCATCATGCCACATCACATGTCATACGCCACTATACCATGTCATCATGCCACGTCACATATCATATGCCACATGTAATGTCATCATATTACATGCCACATTATCATATCATATGGTATTATGCCATGTCATCATGTTACATGCCATATCATCATGTCATATGCTATTATGCCATGTCACATGCTATATCATCATATCATATGCTATTATGTCATGTCACCATATCACACGCCATGTCACATGTCATATCATCATGTCATATGCTATTATGCCACGTTACATATCATACACCACTATGCCATGTCATCATGTTGCATGCTACATCTCCATGTCATATGTCGCGTTATCATATCACATGTCGCATTACCATGTCATATGCTATTATGCCATGTCACATGTCATATCATCATGTCATATGCTATTATACCATGTCACATGTCATATGCCACTATGCCATGTCATCATGCCACATGTCATGTCATCATGTCGCGTACCACATCACCAGGTCACATGTCATGCCATTATGTCATATCCCATATCATAATGTCATATGCTATTATGTCATGTCATCTTACATCCATCAAACTTTGGTCTTGATTCATGCTTTTACATGGCATAGAATTAGTCAATCAAGTCCTAAATTCATTTTCTATTAATAATTCTACTCGTTTATTTACATTTTCACTCGTGTTACCCGAGGTGGAAATTTCCCGAGGAGGTTGACATATTACTAAATATCTCGGATTTTTGTACTAACAAAGATCCTTTGTAATAGAATAGCATTATTCCCCATTTTTAGGATTTAGCATTAAATCCCACATGTATCCCCCATTTTTCTCGATCACTTTCACCAGCCTTTCGGTATTCTTTCATTTTATGGATGCTGTTATATTTGGTTAAATATGTATGCCATACCATGTCACATGCCATGTAACATGCCACATCACACACTCTTATATCATGCCATTCATATGTCATGTCATAAGCATTATTTCGTATGCCAATACAATCAAATATGCTAATCCAACGAACAATATGCGTCGTTTGCCATGTTATATGCCAATATACCATATCATTTCATATGCCATTATGCCATGATGCCATGTCATGTCATATGTCATTATACCATGCCACGCCATATGCCATACCACATACCATGTTATATGCCATATCACATGCCATGACGAATGCCTATTCACCCACACATCACTATGCCATGTCATGCATATGTCATGTCATTTTATATGTCATGTCATTTTATATGTCATTTATACTATGTCATGTCATGCATATGCCATGTCATTTTATTATGTCATCACTTCACATGTCATGCATATGTCATGTCATCTAAATGCCATATAGCTATATATGTCATTCTACGTGCAACCGTACAATGCCAAATCGCATGTCCCATTGTGTACTTACATATACGCTCGTATGCTTGCCTGCTTAGGACAATTAATCCCAACTATGATGGTAAAATTGATTTTGGAAACTCATAGAAATAGATCTCCACCACCCAAACCCAATCTCTGAAAGGTTTAACTAGCACTCATGCTATGAGTTAGTTGGATCAATTTGAAACCATCCGGTGGTAACTCCTTATCACTCTTTCGAGTCCGTATCATACCTCGGAGTAACCCCTTGGGAAGACTATGCTTTCGCTCCAAGTACGGTCCTCGGTCCGTAAGACTCACGAGCCTCGCTCTGGGAAGTTTGCAGAAACCGACGTTCACATATATTACATATTTATGCCAAGTCATTTAAGGTAGCTTAAAAGCACAAAAACATGTATTATGCCAAGATATAACTAACATCCCTAAAATAAGCCTACATGCTACCCTGACATGAACATTCAGCCTCCTCAAGCCCCTAACCTTCATGAATTGATATCAAAACGCACATACAACCTCTTAACATCTAAAATAAGCATTCCATACTATAATTTAGGTAGCCACATGCATACATACCCATAAAAGCATAAAAGGAGAATGCTGTCAATTAAGAGCTTTAAGTGGAACTTCATGCAAAATACTACTTTAATACCTCTAAAGCATATCATTCAATCATCAAATCACACATAAGACACCATACCATCAAAATTTTATTCTAACATCCATGAACAGTACACTTTCTATGTCACATCTTTTGGCTGCGTAACATGCTCCCGAAGAATGATTATAAATTTTCTAAAATAAAAATTCATAACCATCCAACAAAGGATACTTAAAAAAAATAACTTAATAATAACTCGTTTAATACAGTCCTTCATAAAGGTAAACCGTTATTATAAATTACATGTTTTTTTTAATAATAATAATTTAACACACATTCATAAGTTAACAACTTAAAGTGTACTGCTAAAGTACTTCTATAGAACTTGCACAGTTAACTAAATAAGAAATCCATAATAGTTTTATTACCACACTGAAGTTATTGGTCCTGCTGCTGTCACTAATGTTTCTCTTCTGCAGTCTTGCTTGTTCCTACATTTATCAATTGACAAACGCTGAGTATAAAACTCAATGGTGCTATAAACTCATGCAATTTATATCATAACAACATTAAATTTCATGGCATTTCTAAATCATGAAATATGGATAATATACTTTCCATGTCAAATGAATAATGATGAATTTACTATGCATAATAATTATTACAATAAATATCATACATAATAGCATCTT
>CANYBF013055340.1:0-13011 GCA_948192965.1 Dalechampia spathulata | reverse complement strand
TTTAGAAGTCCATAAAGTTCAAGTTAGGCTATGACAAGGCAAGTGAAAGTCACTTACCATTTTTGTCACATGTGGGACCTGACTTAACTTAAGCTGAAAGGGTTTCAGCTTAACCTAATTTTTGAGTATAAATACAATGTTATGACTCAAAATTAGGTGAAGCCTCTTTATTTTCTTCCTTTTACCAATCAGACCTGCTATATAAGGAAAAGGATTCGGCATTCACAAAGTTGATTATGGGGAAGATGAAAATTCCATAAGTTTTTCTTCTTTTCTTTACTAGTTCACAGGAAAGGAAATAGAAGCAATTGGTTGCTTGCTTGGACTTCTTTATTTGCATGTGGATACTATTGGAGGCTGCCTATTTTGGTGGTTTCTGGTTTGCTACAACCATAAACGATATAGAGATCAAGAACGAAGGAGATCCGTATTGAAAAGTAAGAGTTACTATTCTTTATGCCATATCTCATCTCATCTTGGATTTTCTTGTGTTTTAATGCAAAGATCCATTCTTTGTTTTGCTGTTCTAAATAAAATTTTAAATTTCTTCCACTGCTTAATCATATGGTAAATCAACATAGACCTTATCTTTCTCTACTGCATGGTCACGGGTACCCCTATACAGTCTGGGCACTGGCTTTAGACCTCTTTACATGAGGTCAGCATTCAGAAGCAGCCTGGCAGGGCTATTTTATTTGGACCTATCATTCATCACATCTGCTAGGAGCTGCATACCTTTCCCCTCACTCATCCTTCCCCAGGACTGAAAGGTCCTAACCTTGATCTTTCGTTCATTGAGCACTTTATGCTCTTTGACCGGACTACTAATGATAAGTTTGTCATACATCCAGAGTATATTTCATGATGACTCAATCACCTTTAGTCATTGGGACTTCCCAATGATACTATTTCTCTCTACGACTGGCATGCTCTAGCTGTCTGTCAGCGCCTGTAGGTTCCACTTCCAAACGACCTGCAAAGTGGCTTAACTCCTCTGATCCTTCCACCAACACCACATGCCAGGTGGTACTTAGCCATAAATGACAGTGTCACTTCTTAGGTATATCCTCTTCATCTGCTGCTGTTCCTGATCCTACTGCTCCAGCTACTACTTCCATTACTGCTCCAGCTGCTGCTGCTTCTTCAGATTCTATCTCTCAGCAGCTTACTGTTTTTATGGCTTGACTCAATCGCTTGGATACTTTTAAGCCTTGTTTCAATCAGATTGATCAATAGCTTGGATATCTTACACAGCAATCAGCCACTTTTAATCAACAGCTTACTCAGCACATTGTAGACTTCCACAAGTTCCAGACATCCACTTCTGAAACTCTTCACTCCATCAGCATCATGACGGATCCTTTTATGATTCCTCCATCGAGTCCACCTCCTCCTCAAGACCTACAGTGATAGTTTTGATGTTGTCAAAGGGGGAGATGATTTATGAGTTTTAGGACTTTTTATGGAGATATTAATTAGTTTTTATGTTTTATGTTAGTTTTGATTTTATCATTGTACTAAACATCTTTTTGATGTTATATATATGATGTTTATTCAGTTCATTATCATTATCTTATTCGGTTTATTTTTATTTACTTAGTGTTATTTGCTTTGATTATGACTGAATTTGATAATGTGTAGTGTTATTTGCTTTGATTATAACTGAATTTGATAATGTGTTCTGATTACATTATTTTGTCTATGTTGAGTATACAATTATCTATAATGCTCTGATCATTTAATTATGTTTATTACATTGATCATATGTTGTATTGTTTGTTTACTCTGATTTCTACTTTTCTCCTTTTCTTTGTGCTTGTTTGATAACTTATAGTTTCATAGCATGAATTCTAAAACAAAGGGAGAGATTTCCAAAATTTTTCAAATCAAAATTTCATTTAAAATGAGTTTTTGCAAATTGAACTTAAATTGATTGCCAACATCAAAAAGGGAGAGATTGTTAGACCTAAGGTTTTGATGTGTGTGTCATATGTGGGTCAATTTAAATTATTTTTCATTTTTAATTATGCTATTGTGTATGGTACGGGCGTACCTATTTTGGTACAGGTGTACCAAATTGTTTTAATGAGTGGTACAGTCATATGGCTGATCGTACCAAGTCAGTACTATTTGCTTGAGCATGGTATAGGCGTACCATTGATTGGTACGAGCGTACCGTTGCTAGCAAGAATTTGGTTTGTCAGTAAACCTGTTGTGGTACAGGCGTACCTTTAGGTGGTACGGCTGTACACGAGCTCACAGGAAAGTTGATTGTCAGGAAAATTATTTTGGTACGGGCATACCAATATTGGTATAACCGTACCGCATTTCCCTCCCATTTTTTCAAAGTGATTTTTAAATCCGTACAGGCGTACAAAGATAGGTACGATCATACGTGACTTTGTAAAAAGGTTTTAAACCCTTTCTAATGGTTATTTTACATATACAACTTTCATATCTTTCTTCCTAACGGCTAGTTTTGCAGAGCAATTGTTCCTTTAAGCTTCCATTATCAAGAACAAGTAAGTTTACTTGTATTTTATGTATTTAGCAATTGTAAACTCTCATTCTATTGTAATCCCAATCTAAGAGTTAGGTTTTATTATTGTGGGTTGGTGTATAATTAATGCTTGGGCATTAATTTGTATTTGAGAGTTTGTGAGATTAATTTCTGTAAAGGTTTGAGTGTGAGCCTGAAAAACACTGTGGTTTAGGATTCTTTTGTGGAATCCTTGTTGTAATTAATTGTGATTTAGTGGAACCTCAAGTCGAGACTTAAGAGAAGTGGACGTAGGTAAGAGTTAGTGCCGAATCACTATAAATCGAACACGTGTTACCTATTCCGCGAGGATTTTTAAACACAAAACATAAAAGAAGGAATAACAATAACAACAAACAAACAAAAAAATATAATAAAACAATAACAAAGAAAAGCAAATATACAACACAAAAAATAATGCATGAACAAATTTTTAGAAAATTACTACCACAATAAATAACTACAATCAATTGAAATTACATAAAGAACAACTCACCTAAACAAGAAGATGTAATGGATAAATCGTGATAAATTCAAATTTCCCAAACCATGCACTAGTAGACAAATCTAACCAGTAAAATCAAGAAAAAGAATAAGAAGGAAAACAAGAAGAACAAGAAAATGAAGAAGATAAAGATAAAGATAATTATGAGCTAGAAAAAAGAGAGCTAAGAAGTGTATAGTAAATAGGAAAAAATTTAGAAGGAAATGGAAGTTAATAACAGTAACATTAAATGAGTATAAAGGTATTTTGGTAATTGACTTTTTAAATATAACATAAATTTTATTGAAAGGTCAACCTGATATAAATCAAAATTTTAAACCAATCTAACATATATTACAATTTCTCTTATAATAATAGGTAATGTTAGTGGGCTACAATACAAGCCTTACAAGGAAAAGATGGGAACATAATGTGTCATGCTCGTTATCCACTCCTTAACCTTGTTGGATTTTGTAAATTAGACTAGCTTGTATGAAGTTGATCAAGGTCTACCTTATAAATACAAGATATATAGAGTTTTTAGATTCTCTAAACCTAACAAGAACACACTAATCAAATATGTAAGAGACAAGAAAAAATGTTATACTTTTCTCACTCCTTTAAACCAACACTTACTTTGCTAACTTAAAGGAATTTTTAGTAAATTAAAAGGCAACCATACATGTTTTGAGCTATAGTTGATGTATCTATTATTGTATAATTGAAACTTTTGGATTTGTGATTTATTATGACCTTAAAAACGTTAAAAAGAATGAAATAGACCAACAGTTGATGCAAGTATAATCCTCTTCTTGTTTCCTTCACCCAATTAATCTCAAGATATATTGCTTAGTCTATCATGAAATTGTAGTTGATACTTGTATATGTTGATACTTGTAGTTTAGAAATTGGGTTGTGTATTTCTTTTTACCTTTTTTCTTTTTTCTTCTTCTGTGTTTTGGAAAAAGAAGCAACCAATTATTTATAAATCCTTTGTTGAGGCAGAATATAAGATAATAATGACTGCCATTTGTAAGTTACTATATCTCTTTAATATCTTAGTATTTTACTTTTTTGTTTACCTGTTACTTTGCATTGCGACAATAACATGGCTTTTCGTATAGCAAGAAACCCAAATTTTCACGCGTGAATCGAACATCTCGATACATTGTTCATGAACAATTTAAAGCTGGCTTCCTGGTTCCCACATTTGTGCCTTCAACTTTTCAAGGTAACGGACAGATTCACCAAGTCTCGGGTGCAACTTCTCATATACCTTAACTTGCCAGGTTAGGCCTCATTTCATTTCTAAGACCCAGCTTAAGGAAGGATGTTAGTATATATTTATTGTTGATGTGCCATTGGTTTTTTTTTTTTTTTATTTTATTTTATTTTGCTTGTAGTTGGCCTATTTCTTTTAGTTCAAGCTTCGGTAAATAGTTTAGTTTTATAATTTTGACATACCTTTTCTATTACTGAATATGCAAAGACGAAGAGAATTCTCTTCCATTTTGCTCTTCTTCGTAGTTTCTCAATAACTCAAATTATTAGCATTTTCTTCTGAACGACTCATGATACAAAACATCATCAAAAGCCTTTCGCCTTAAAATAGAGGATAAGGTTTGATCAAATCCACGAAACGTCCCAAACTGAATATTTCTTACAAGATAATACCCATCCCCTCCGGTGACTTGCATAGCCTAGCCTCTCTCCTCTGCGGTCCAATCATAAGCAACAAAAGCTAAGCCAGATAAAAATCCAGACATTTATTTATAATCTCTTTAAGCTCTTCTTTCTTGCATCCATTTTTTTCTTGTCTGCAATAGCTTTTGCCGTTGCACCTTCCTTCTTCTGAACAGACACCGCCATAGGGACAGACCCACCAACTCCAGATTCCGGTATTAGAGCTACAGAAGCTGACTGATCCTGATCCTGACCCTTCCCTCCAAATGTGGATACCGCAAATACGGAAGGCAATGCTATTGCAGCAGTCTTGGGTTCATTGTTGACAACTGCAATATTACTCTGATCGACATTCAAAGCCATCATTGACTCGGAAACAGCTCCCGACTTAAACTTAGGTTTTGGCTTTGCATGAATTCCAGTATACAGCCTGCACCAATTATAATTCAGCAATCAAAGAGAAATTTTCATTAACAGTCAAACAGCCTATGAGAGCATGTTACTAACAAATTTAAAAAACAGCACATGTAGCGAATTAGCTTGCTAAATCTCAGACACTGAATAGTTCTCACATTGGTCTGAACATCATAACCGTCAGATAACGACATTGCTCACCTAGCATGTCTAGCATACTCCTCGTAATTTTCAAGCAACATTTTGCCAGCCTGTTCATTTAGAGCTGATTCTGGAAATGGTTCAATCAACAAGCACCTCACAACCTGGTATCATAGAATGCATAACAAAAAAAATAAAAAGGAAAAAAACACCCTCTTAAAATCATTTTTAGCAAATTGTAAGGCACGTATACAGCTCCCATCAATATAGAGTTTCTAAAAGATGATCTAATATAATAATTTCCAGTGAGTAAGCTTACAATGAGAACATGTCGTAGTCCAAGACTTGGATTCCAGTCCTTCTTTAGCGTATTGACACAAATCTCACCACTGCTTGCAATGTTTGGATGGAAAATCTTTGTCAAGAAATACCCTACAATAATTAACTCAGACAGAAGGATGCCATCTAAATTAGCGTGCAGATAACAAAATGAAGCATTATTATGCAAAAGAAAACTACCAGTTAAATCTGAATTTCGTTTCTCCTTAAACCAGCTTGCCCTGAGAGAAAAATTGACAGGGAGAATCATGATAATATGACAAACCTTTGGGAGGGGAGTGTGGAAAGTCATGGGACAATAACAGCTTCATGCGGAAAACACCACTTTCATATGGAGTTCCAGCTACACAGCCACAATCTTACTTCAGTGAAGCCCAAATTTATTTTAAAGCTTGTAAACTTTGTTTAGAAAAGGAAAAACATAGATGCATACCTGGGCCTTCAATATCAGCATATATGGTTGAAAAGTCATCATCATTTACTCCTACTTTAATACCCTCAGGTGGTGATTCATCAAGATTCTTTAACTCTTTCACAAGTTGCTTTACCACATTGGGTGGAAGATTTTCATTCGTTGCCTTCAAAATAAAAAATTTAAACAGCGCAGCAAAAGATGTACAATGCATTAACTTAAAAAAACAGAAAGATACATGTCTGAGGCAATAACTACGACAAATGAGTGCTTCTTTTGGCAGAGAAAAGTGCAGATTGCCACAAGATATGCAATTCAATTTATGATTACGGAAAGACCATGACATAGTTATGATACTTGCTATATAATTTTTGTCACATGCAGTTTTGTTAACATAATCACTTTATTGACCAAGGCATTTATTAGGAAATTTTGGAAAATAATAGACTTCTCCAACATGTCGCCACACAGTTGACCGCAAGAAACTAGAGGAAAAGGAAACAGAATAAGTAGCAAGAAAGTAATTTTTACGGCAATGCATGATCGCAAAAGCACTTACCATTGCCACGCAACAAATACGCTTTTCCCCACGAGTTTGTGTTTTTGATGTTGATAAGAAACCAGAGAAAATTAAGAAAATTATGAGCCAAAATCTTTTCTGACCTTGCTATGGCAGTTCTGATGAGAAGATCTGTAAATAACAAGATGAATTTTTTCAGGACAGTCATTTCTTTCCATAAATGACGTATTATAATAGCAAGTGACCATGAAGAAGGAACATAGAGGCAATGCCTGTATTATTAATACATTGCCAAGCATGATAGTACAGTAATGATGCTTGACCACTTGGGACTGCATGGTCTTTATGTTTCATGATAGTACATAAATGGTGCCTGAGCACTTAGAACTACATGGTCTTCAGTACTCATGCGCCCCATGCATTATATCAAATACAAAGGCTAATTAGGAAAAGAAGAAGAAAAAGAAGAAGACCTTGAAGAAAACATAAAAACTTATTAACCATGCACAATAAATATAAAACAGAAAATAACTTATGCACTTCTATACATCAAGCCAAAAAACAAGCAGAGAATCCTACACAATTATCCTGAACAAAGCCAAATAAAATCAAATACCTTCTAAAGTTTAAAGCCTAAAGTATCATTGGAAAAATTTTGAAAGTTACCCATATGCCCAAGAATTTGCTCTTAGCTTTCAATTCTATTATCCTCATATCATCTCACCAACGTCAAACTTTCTAGTCTAGACACCAATACAACTCTTTGAAAGCCCAAAACCATCATCCAACTTCATTAATCATAAAGTTTCAACTGGAAGCACAAAGATACATGAGTTGGGGCGAAAAGCCAGTGCTAGTTTAACCTTGTTCAAGTGTAGGATGTGAATATAACCACTGGTTAAACTGAACTGCTTCCAAAAATGTATCATTCATTTTCCAGCTTACATGAAAAGGCCCGAGTCTTACCATATGAGATAAAATCTGACCTCACCATGATCTGCATAGAGTCTAAATCATGCTCATTAGGTACAACTAAGAACCCTATGCATAAATCATGTATATATATATGCAATATTTTCCAAGATACATTAATTGCAAAATTCAGAAGCAATGATTCAGCATTTAAAAAGCATGAAAGTTTTGCTTGCCCAATACTTCAAACAGGGAGTGTAGGAATGCAATTCTAAACATTTAACAAGAAAAATTTCATAAACAACCATTGTAATCAACTAATAACTCACTTATATTCTTCAACTAAGATGAAAGTACCATGAATGTGAAGTTAGTATTTTGTACAAATTGTGCTGATGACATTGACCTATATAAGGTAATAAGGCAAACACAAAATTATCACAATAATTTTACGACTGCGATGTTTAAATCAGTTCACAAATTCATACATCAAATCAAAACACTTGATTTAACTCAACTAAACTTTAATCCCAGGTTAATTAAAGTTGACAACATGGATTCTTTTCCTCCACCCCAAAAGACTTTAAAGTACATTCTCATAAAGATATGTTGCATATATGTAAATTATCTTGAGACATTATTTTACATGTTAGGGCAAGCCAACCTTCAGCCCTTTTTACTCTATCTACCTTAATGTAAACAATTTTTTTAGTTAGAGTCTCACCATATCTACAATTCACATGGTTTGATCATTTGAACCAAAATTCCTCAACTACTCTTAAGAGTGGTCACTCCATTTTTTAACCAACATATTCATTACAAGTTTATACATTCCCACATGCACACAAAATCTATGGCGCATATATTTTGCCTTAATTTCATATAATTGGATATCCTCAAAGATTCTTCAGTTTTATGAGTGTTTTCTAATATATCATTCTAAGAAAAATTGATACAGATTTTGCTATCTAATTTTTTTTTTTAAAAAATCCAAGATAGAGCAACAAGAAATACAAAAAAAGGTTTTGAAAATTTACATGAGTTTCAAAAACATTGTATTGATGTTTCTAGAGTTTTCTTCATAATCTGCAAGAAGTGGAAAATACGATTCTCCATATAAACAAGTAATACCTTTACTTATTATTATATGTGATTCAAAAACTAAACCACTTTTACATTTGTTACAATATCTGTTCACATGTTTTCATTTCCCATTTGGAAAATTAAAGTCATCAAAAAATTGAAAAGAGAAAAATAGAAAAAGAAATAAGAGTATTTTTTTGCCCAACTAAGCAGGCTCTTATATTACAATGTGCTCGCCAAAATCAATAAGCTTTACATCTTCTCCCATCAGCATAATGTCATTAGCAAACATCAAGCTTTACTACTAAACAAATAATATTCAAATAGCCTAGAAACATCCCTATATAACAACTACCCCCCTTCTCAATTCATATTAAAACGAAATGATTATGGTAATCAAGTAAAAATTGTTCACATGACTTGAACAGGCTAAAACACCAGCTAACTATGATACCAATTTGCAGCAAAAAATGTGAATTCTGGTGTTAATCATGGAAATTGACTTTCTGATATTTACTTTCTTCAAAATGCATCTAAGATATTGTTCAAAAAAATGAATCTAAGATTTAAAGCGTGATAAAATCATATATAGTTGGAACACTCAAAAGCAACATTACAAATCTCAAACATTCAATTACAAAAATCGAAACATCCAACAGCAATTGAAATGACCAAATACACTAATTCATAAAATCGAACAAACCCGATCAACTGAAACCCTAAAATAAAAATCTCGAAATACTCAGATTTTAAAATGCTGAACCCAATCAGAGACCTAGCACCTTACAGAAATCAAATAAAAATAAACAATAAGAAAGAAAAAAGAGAGAAATTTAAGAAAAATGACAGGAAAAAGATTCAATTTTTGGACGCAGATTGATAGTCCAGTAAAGCACAAAGATCAAAGAAAACGAGAGGTCACATCACCACATTATTACCCAAAGAGAGGAGGAGCCTTACTTCGCTATGCAGAATTTGAACTATATTGTAGAGATAGGGGGGAAGGAGAGAAAGGGGCCAAGAAAAGGAATGACGAAAGGGTTGATTTCGAGCACCAGAAGAGACGGACTATTATTACCATACACTATACAGTTGCATTTATAAAACTCTACAAAAGCATTTTTTGTATTTTCTCATTTTCTTTTATATTTAAACAGTTCTGCTGTATATTTTTTTTCCCCTTTTCTGATATTATTTAAATTTCAAATGAACGGGGGAGAGATTGTCACAGGTTTCAAACATGCTTTTCAGCAAGGGCACGCTTTACTTAACTGCCTGAATTTATTTTATTTATTTAAGAAAATTATTAAAATTTTAAATCCATTAATTAACTAAAATAATAAATTACCTTTTGAACGTTTGTAATTGGACTAACCCGAGATATTCATGATACAGCGAATTGAGATACCGCCTCGCTATTTGTATTATTGTTCCTATTTAAATATAATATACAATTTGCGTCGCCAAACTTATGATTTATAGCCGTTAGGGTGATGCTTTTACTTCGGTACAAAGGGACAACATTCAAATGCATTTTTTTTCTATTTATATACAGAAATGCATATGTGATGGCCGGCTGGACACCAGTGTTATATAGTAGAATTAGCAAATTTTTATTTTTAAAGTTTGAAAATTACAACATATTTTAGGAAATTTAAATAAATTAAAATATAAGTTAAAAAATATCAATATTATTTTTAATTAAATTTATCATTTTAAATTAAAAAATTCTCACATCTATAATCATCATTACTTCACCTCCAACCATTTGATCTTATAAATATCATGCATAAATCAGGTTTTTGTTGATTTTAAAGAAGTTATTTGATGAATGTATCTTAAGAATTAAATGAATGTTATATCAATTTATGTATCTTAGAAATATATCATGAATATTAGGTCATTAAGATAGATTATTTCAATTAATTATATGATGTTTAAATTAGAGTAGATTTCATAATAAATTTGTAAATTTATAACTCAAATTACATACATGATCCTACAGTGAAGTTTTGATATGTTCTGAACTAGCAAGTTTAGTTTTCATGATAAAAATTTAAGGATAATCCAACAATCACATCTTAAGTTATAAATTATTTTTTAGAAACTATTTATGGTGGAATGCATTTTGGCTATTCAGGAAATGAAGGTAAGAGCTTCATTATACAATCTTAGATGAATATAAGGTTTTATGGAACATAGGTAGTTACTACTAGTTCAATTTAGAGTTTAGTTTAAACTTTTATTACCATTGGATGCTTGTAGTGAATTATATAAAATATGTAGATATAAATTATAGGTATGTAATCTTTTTAATGAATCATATGATGATACATACAACATATTTTAATAGTATGTTTTTAATTAGATGATTTATGTCACATCCTGAATTTAGTGATACATTATGCATTCATAAATTGATGTGATGTTGTGTTCTATATGTTATTGGTGTGAAAATGTTATGAAATTATGATTATGTTGATAAGTATATGATAAGAATTGAGTTTAAAGCTTAAAAGAGGCAATTGAAAATTTTGCCAAAACTACTAAAACAAACTCTAAACGGTACTAAAACAAGGATTCTATGTTATATACATTAAATTTGATTGAATGAGTTGGATCATTATGCTTGTATTAACTTAAATTAGATATATGTAAATTTTGAAAATTTTGACTTAAAAATTAATTATGATGTCATAATGATGTAATGATGATGTAAGCGAGTGGAATTAATTATCATTTTTATGGGAAAACAAAAAATGATGAAGTAATGATGAATTATTATAATTTTATAATAAAATATAAATATTAGAAAATATAGAATTAATAATTTTAATTAGGTTGACATTATGATGTCATAATTGCTAAAAATGATGTCATAATTAGAAAATAAGAAAATTAGTGTTATGGAAGATAATAAATAGATAAATAAGAATGAAATAGAATAAATTAGAATATATTTTAGAATAATTAAATGAAAGTGGGATTGATATTTGGAAAAGTTGTATAGGAAATTGGAAAAGTAGTTTAGTAGATAGAGAGAGAGTGTAAGAATATTAAATAAATTGGTATGGAAAAATTGTTGGAAGGTATTTATAATTAAAATATGATATGTTAGAGTGTACAATATGAAATATGAGGAATTTTATTGGTGGATTTAAGCAAAATATAAAAATAAATAAGTTTAGGGGTTAAAATGACCTTTTGGAGGAATATAGGGACTAAAATGGAAATTTTCCAAATAAGGTGCATTCCAAACAAAATTTTTCTGTCATTTAGGGGAAATTAGGTCTGCATGTCATTCCTTTACTCATTTTGTCTGACACCCCCATCCTCTTTTCTCTCCATTCATGCAAAATCTTCTTATCTTCTTATCTTCTTCTTTCTTTCAACTTCTTTTCATACCCTACTTTCTTTCTTCTTCAAAGATACCAACCATAGCTTTTCCTCATAAATCCTCTCCAAACTTCAAGTATAATGAAGAATTTATTTGTTTAGATCAAGTTTTAGAAGCAATCCGTCAACTTCTTCTTCATTCTCTTAAAGTGCGCATGTATATCTCTTAAAAGCAAGCTAAAGCCGTAACTTTTCTCTTCTTTTTGCTTGGTCTTTCAACGTTTTACAATAAGCTACTGTTGGATCTTCAAGTTGAAGTCAAGAACATGCATTTTAGATGCCATTAAAGGGGTGACCGAAGCCTTTTTACAAAGATCTTTAAGAGTAAGTAGTAAATCCATGAGTTTGAGGTTCTTCTTAAGAAAACCGAAATCTTTTTGAACTAAATCTTCTTTGTTTGTTTAGATCTAACTTATTTTAGTGCATGCATGTTGATTTGAGTTATAGATCTATAAAGAGGAAGTCAAATGGTGGAGAACCATACTAAATTCAAAGCTTAAGAGCCAAAGGACTCACTTTTAGTGTAGATTTGGGTTATATAGTTTGAAAGGTGAGTTGGTAAGTATGAAATAATATTAGATTTGTGTGATTTATGAATTTTTTTGAAGGGTTTAAGTTTTTGGCCGAATGGTATATAGTTTATATGATGATTTTTGATTTTTATTTGATTGATTAGAAGGCTTAGGATTGTAAAGACACATGAAATAAAGTATTGGGCGTTTGTGTGGGTATGTGTGTCATGGTTTTTCATTTAGGCTGAAATTTTCAAAGGGGAATTTACTGGTTGTTAAGGTTAAAAAGAGATTAAGATGATAAATTACTAAAAATAGAAGATTAATAATAAAGAAAATAAGAAAAACAAGCTTAAGATGAGTTAAAAATGGAGGAATTAAGGTTTATTATCACTTAAAGAATATATGACTTAATAATTTCAACTTTAATGTTAAATTTAAGTATGACTTAATAAAATTACTTCTAATTAAGGTTAAATGATGTTTTAAAGTTAAGTTAATAAAGGATTTAAAGAAATTTGGACTTAAGTAAGCATAAGGTAAGCATGTTGATCATATTAAGGCCTAATTCTCATT
>CANYBF013053994.1:0-23039 GCA_948192965.1 Dalechampia spathulata | reverse complement strand
ATTTTTAAAAAGAATTTTACATATTTTTTATGAATTTATAATTTATGTTAATATATTTTTTATTGATAATATAATGAGATGATTTAAATTATATTTATTTTATGTAGTTATATTTTATTAAGATTGTATTTAATTGATAAATTATATTTATTTTATGTAGTTATATTTGATTAGGATTGTATTTAGTTAATAAAATCGCATGAGATTTTAAATTGATATTGTTTATATTAAGTTGATATGATTTTTAAAAAATCTGGTATTTTTATAAAAAACAATGATAATCGGCAAAGTTAAGAAAAAACATTTGCTACCTCTACTTTTGAAAATATCCCTTTATAGTAGTGGTGGCACCCAATTCTTTTAAAAATTCATTAATTGATTTATCAATATTAATAATTTTCATAAACATTAACATATTTATTTATAAATTTTACATAAATCAATCAAATATCTAAAAAAAAATTGTGCAAAGAAATTGCATATTTAAGTTTTTTTTGATATCATCAATATATATTATATATTTAAATATAATAACAATTCATATATATGATAATGAAGATTAAAATTTAAGCCTTTTAAATTTTTTAAAAATATTGAAATTATTATATTACAATATGATCGATACATTTAATAAATTTAATTATTAAATTTTAAATATTATTATCTTTAATTATAATTAATATTTTCATATTATATGAATTTATGAATGATATATATATATATATATATATATATATATATATATATATATATAAATATATATAAATCGAGATAAATTATTTATTTTTCAAAATGAAAATTTGATAACCTTATTAAAGAGGTTGATTGACAGAGTTCGGATGAGAAACCTCTCTAGGGTTTGTAATTAAATTATATAAAAAAAAAAAGGAACATAGGAGATGGTTGGATATATGGATCCATCATTCAACAACCAACAACGACTACATGCACGTAGGTTTTACTACTTTTCAACTATTTATTTCCGAATTTTATTTTGAAAGTTAGAAATAAGATATCATTCGTTAATTAGATTATTATAAAAGATAATTTTATTAAAAAAATAATTATATTTAAATTTGAGTCTGAGTAGAATTCAAATGAATACCATCTGAATGAAGATAATTTTATATGTATTCTAAACATGATTAAACCTAAAATGTGTTTAAAAACACTGATGAAATGGCTTTTTGTCATGATCTTGAAACTAAAGCAAACTACATTTCATAAAATATTATATTTATTATGTAAAATTATAAAATATTTAATTAACAGATGTTCTGTGTAAATATATATTACAATTGATTAATCATTAAATTAAATATAAATAAACAAATATTGTATTTAATTAATTATGATCTAGAATACTTATCAAATATGTAAATTATTAAGTGACATGTATGTATGTATTAAATTGTTAGTTTATATTTATTACTGAAATTTGTTATATACTTTATTAAATTAATAATAGTCAGCATACTTATCAAGATTTAAAAGATATATTTAGTTAAATATCATTTTCCAATTAAATAACATGACATTGCCAGCTAGTATAGTCTGCTTCAACTTCATTGCTATTAAATATATATGTAACAGGCAAAGATATTACAATATAATTCAAAGAAAGTGAAAGAAATCTAATTTGGACAAATATGTCGTCGTTTTGGTTGCTATAGAATACGAAAATAAATTGACATTTTGTGGCATAATATAGTAAAAACCCAAAAAAATTATTTAGGAATAATTCATCTGTCAATTTATTTATTTAATTAAATTTATTAATAGAATTAATCATCAAAATATTTATTAAAAATAAAATTATATTGAATTAGATTTAAAAATTTGATATTCATATCTAAATTTGATTAAAATCTTTTCAAAAAAGAGATATACGTTTACCACTACATTATATGAATTCAACTACTGAATTTTAATCATATTTTGATTCCTAGAAAATTAAATAGAATCAAAATAAATTTTATTATTATTTTTTATTTATTTATTTAATATTAATCAAAAATAAAAATCAATGGAATTATATAACAAAAGCAATCATCTCCTTAGAAGTCTATAAAAATCTCTAAATTTGGATCATTTATAAATAATATGAACATAGACTAAATTGCCCTAATTAATTTCATTCCATTTAATTATTTTTTTAATTCATCATTTATTTTTGAGAGAAAATACAATTATGATGGAGTAGGTTACACACAGAGAAATTAATACAGTATGACATGTGAAAATTGAGAAGAACGGGTGAATGCAAATCCCATACTTTCTAACTAATGAAACCCAAAAAAAACATATATATATATATAATAAATACTCTCTTTTTTTGCCATTTTTTTTAAAAAAATAATATGCAATGCTTTAGAGCTTGACCACTTCAGGAATATGAACTGGATAGCTATCAATGCAATCAGACCAAGGGCCGTCGTACGTTGATGTTTTAATGGTTTTATTACACTTCCATACTGCACTGTTGCATTTAAACCCACTTCCGAATGCAATCTGCCAAACCCTATCTCCTTTCCTCATCCTCCCTTTAGCTTCAATGTAACTCATTTCATACCATAATGATGATGATGATGTGTTTCCAAATCTGTGTAGTGTCATTCTTGATGCCTCCACATGTTCTCCTGATAACTGTAAATTCTTCTGTAGTTCATCTATCACTGCTCTCCCTCCTGCATGGATGCAGAAATGCTCGAACGCTTGCTTGAAATCTGGTATGTATGGCTTCCATTTCGGGTTGAAGATTTTCCGGCCGATGAGGGAAAATAAAAACAGGATTTGTTCCGATGCTGGAAGTACTAATGGCCCAATTGTAGTTATGTTAGATTTTAATGCTTCGCCTGCTATAGCCATCAAATCTTTTGACAGATTAATTCCCACTTTCCCTTCTTTGTCTTCTTCTTCATGCACGCATCTGTAAGCCTTGTCGTCTGCTCCTTTATGTGTTCGGACGACGTGAACTAGCCGGTACTTGGCTCGTCGGCGTTCGGACCTCCGGTTGGATAATAAAATTGCAGCTCCCCCCATACGGAAGAGACAATTCGGAAGAAGCATAGCTCTTTCGTTGCCCTGATAATAATTTGGTGTTATGATTTCTGTGCTAACAACAACTGCATTAGAATTCGGATGAACTTGAAGAAGATCACGAGCTAAGTCGATTGAGATTAGCCCTGCGCTACACCCCATACCAGAAAGATTGAAGCTCTTGATGTTACTTCTGAGCTTGTATTTGTTAATGATCATGGCGGATAAAGATGGCGTTGGAGAGAAAAGACTGCAATTTACTATAAGAATATCTACGTCTTTAGGTTTCAGGCCGGTTTTGGTAAAGAGTGAATCCATGGCAGAGAAAATAACAAGTTCAGCTTCACCTCGAGCTGCTTCCATGGTTGGTTTAGGAGGAATATAATGAATAGCAGGAGGCAAACAAGTTTCTTCACCAAGACCAGACCTTTCAAGAATTCTCATCTGAAACTCAACACTTTTTGGGTTATCCTTAAGGATAAGCCTGGAATGTTCCATGAAAGTAGAGAAAGGAACTCTACAAGTAACTGGAGGCTTGTAACAAGCATAATCAACAAGGTAAATAGTTATTGGCTTGGACATGAAGTAAACAGTAGCAACAAAGATGATAAAGAAAGAAGAACAAAGGATTTGAACAAGATCAAAATGAAGCGAGTTCCAAAGATTCAAAATCTCATCTGGGCCCAAACGAAGAACCTCAATGGAAATTCCAACCATGACGGGTATCAATAACAGATAAAGAATGTGATTGACAAGATACTGATATCCAAGCTTGACATACTTGAGCTTAACAGAAGAGGAGAAATCGGGCAAGATTTGAGGCATTTTTGGGCAAAGAAAGAAAGAGGCAAGAAGTCTGTTAAAGAAAGAGGGATATGAGGCAAGGAAGAGAAGAGGAAGGAGGGTGAAGATATAAAGGCAGAAAAGACAGAGAGCAGTGAAGTTGGCAGATGGGAGGAGTAAATGAGGAAGACACACGTCACTCAACGCCCACTTAACTTGCTATTAATTTTTCTCCGCTTTCTTTCCTTCGTTTCCAGTTGTAACTAAACACCCAACACATACCAACTTGCTCTTTTCTTGCATCTCTTACTCATCTATTTTGCTTATTCCATCCCAACTCCTTATAAATGGCGTAGTCTTTTAATCCATGCATATGCTTTTATTTGCATCCTTCGAATCCCAAACGCATTTACTATCATAACAATAATAAAAATATTTTAATATATATATATATATATATATATATATATACTAATATGGACCGGAAATCTCATAAAAAATGAAATGATAAGATGCTCATTTTTCACATAATCGTGAAGACAAATATGAGCAATGAGGTTCAGTGTTTCTTTTAATAAAGAACCAATTATGAAATGAACCATTGGCTAGAACAGTAAATTCACAAATGGTTCATTTTAGCGTTTTAAAAATGTATTTCATATTTCCAAGACAAAAGCTGAGAATTAATCAGCAGAAAAGGCTTTAATTGTATGTTATCGGAACATTTTAATGATTTGTACTTTGGTATAGCATTGGATTTGAGTTTGAATTAACATTACAATTACTTACGGACAATAGAATGCTATAAGTTATTTTAGTTTTTTATGATCTTTCCTGAATCAGAGTTCTGCTCCTTCCAAAATGACAACACTTCTGGACCACTAAATGTATACATTAATTATAATTTTCCTCTCATTAACATAAACATCCGTTCTCATTTTTAATTTCTCTTTTTTTTGATTTACCTCTTTTAATCATTCAGAAAATAATTTAAATATTCTTCGATCTAAAATCTAATACTCTATATTTTACACACAGAATGTAACAAATATACTCTTAATTCTCTATTTTTTTAATTTGTTATCTATTTTCATTAAATACTAATAGATAAACATATATTTTACAAAAATTTAGATTACTTATTATTTATTAATATATGATAATAATATGAACTGGTAAGAGTTGTGAATTAAGAAGGGAAGGTGGAAAAATGGAAAGCCACAATTCAACGAGTCTTCAAAAAGACTCAAAACACCTTTAAAGAGTTGGATATAAATAGCAAGATAAGTTGGTAAGAATGGCTTTTTCAATTATAAAGAAAATGAAATTAATAAATATCAATTATATATGCACCGCGTAATTAATGATGTGGGTACGTGTAAATATGGGGTTAATATTCTTCCACCCTATCCAATTTCTGGGTGTATTTTTAAATTTTATATATTACTCTATTCATTTTTAAACTTTTAAATTAAATAATTTTTTAATATAATAATAAAATTTTAAAATTTTTGTTTATTAAAGTATTTCAGCACAAGATAAGAATAAATTTATTTACGCAGAAGGTTATATTAGAAATATGTAAAATTATTTATTAATTTTATTTAATAATTTATAATTTTGATTTAAATAATTATATTAAAATTAATATCTAATTTTGATTTTCTTTTTCAATTATTACACATTCATTTTTATATTAAATGATGCTTTTTTTGTCAAATTCTAATGTAACGAAAATATTTACCATTTTCTTGCGGAATGTAAAAAACAACCTTATTGAGAAGGAAACTCCTACCCCTATCAGCAGGGTAGTCCTGCAAAACATGAATGTCTGAGGAACACTATCAACCGTACTGGCAAGTTTATTGGCTGTCTGGTTGGCCTCTCTATAGGAATGGGTGGTTGTCATTGTCCATTGTCTATTAAATTAAACATCTCTCTGATTTCTTGGATCAGACCCATCAACGGTTTCGGAGTTGTATCTTGCTTTCTCATTACACGGATAGCTAGCTACCTGACTGTCTATTTCAAGGATCACTTGTTTGAACCCTTTCTTCTACGAGAGCATAAGGCCTTGATGAATGGCATGCATTCAGCACCTCTAATGGTATTCCTCCCTACGTTCATGAGGAAACCTCTGTGCCAACAATCACATTGATCTCCGACTACCGTTGCTAAGCCTGTCCGAAGATTCCAAGATCCATCAGTAGGGAATTGGCAATCAATAGGGATTTGCTCCTTTCTTTTTCTGGTGGTGGCATACAATTTAATGTTTTGAACCATCACGATCTCAACTGCTCAGTTTATGGTATCCTCAACATGGTCATTTGAAGCTCTAACAAAGGGGAGAAGATCATCTACAAAAATAATAAAAATAATAAAAAGAAAAAGAAAGAGGGAATTGACTTTCGACTAACATTTTTAAAAAACAAAAAACAGAAACGGAAAACAGGATTACCATTAAGAATAAAAATAAAAATAAAAAAAAAAGGTTGAAAAGGAGAAAAGAAATTATGGGAAAATGGAAAAATATTAAATTCTATTTTGACTTTCCCAACTGCAACTCGACAAATTTGTACTGCTTTCAACTAAAGCACACCCATTACACAAGTCAAAGTAAACTGCCCCTTTCCTTTTTTCTAATAATTTTAAAATTAAATAATAATTTTATTCTGTATTTTATTTTATTTTTTTCATTAATGGTTTCGTATTGTTATTATGTATAATATTTACTATTATATATTTTAAAATTTAAATACAGTACTTTATTCCTAATCTATTTTGGTTTCAATAAAAAATGACCTTTACTGCTACCTGAAAGCCTTCTATTGCATGGAAGTCATGCATTTGCTTAAGGATCAAAGGTCCTAAAACAATTAAATAAATACAATATAAATCAAATTTCTTTGAAAATTTTATCATTTCGTTATAATATAATTTTTAATATCATCAAAAGATACACAATTTAAAAAATTTTATTGATTTGTCAATGACATAAAATAATAATTTTATTTTCATATTACCTTCTATCAATTTATAATATAATTATTTATTTACATTATGTTAATTTGCTATTTTTTACCCATTTATACAGTATTCATATCATATTAATATATTTATTATTAATTTTATATTAAATATATTATATCATATTATATATTTAATATTTATATTAAATTTAAATTTAAATTTTTAATATAATTCATCATTTATATTATATCGTATTAAATAATATTTTATTATTTAAAAATGTATTAGATTTTGAAAATTAAACTCATTTTAGATCTAAACAAATAAAAGTACGATACCTCTTTTTTAAAAAAAGATCATATTAATTCCATTAAGAGGTAGAATAAGAAAAAAGGATAGTAATTATAAACCCTTAAACATAAATAAAAAAATTCTTTAAAAAAAAAATTATAAATCTCCTTTCCAACAATTACTCATGCTATAAATCAAATTCATAATCTCAATTTTTCTATAATTTATAAAATTTTAGATAGTATAAATTCTTTTAAAATTAAATATTATTTAAATTTTTACATTTTTAATTTTTACGACATATTTAATCTATATAAATATTCATAAAATTCAATTATAATTTAATTTATTTATCTGAATCACAGTATAATTCACACAAATTTTACCAAATAATTGGTATTTTTTATTATGATATTGAAAATTGGGGTACTTGGAAGTTAGATTATGCATTTTTAGAGCATGCATGCAAGTTTGATAAATCAAAACAAAGAAAAATAGGGATTCTTCCAATTGTAAGCATACTAATAATAATTGAATTTCGTGTCATGTTAAATTTATATTACTTGATCAATACTATAGTTTAAATTTGGTAAGATCAAATTAGTTATAAATTTTGAGTTCAAATTACTTATAAAATAACTTGTTTGGTTTATATTTAAATATTTATATAGCATTTAAAAT
Source organism: Dalechampia spathulata (assembly GCA_948192965.1). Classification (NCBI taxonomy): domain Eukaryota; kingdom Viridiplantae; phylum Streptophyta; class Magnoliopsida; order Malpighiales; family Euphorbiaceae; genus Dalechampia; species Dalechampia spathulata. The sequence goes on along the minus strand of CANYBF013053994.1, from coordinate 15,275 downwards.
CAGAATTAACAAAATTTAATCTTAAAGATTAACAAAAAACCACCATATAAAACTATTCATTAATTTGCTTTCTACATTTAATTATGAATTAAATTGAATTAAATATTAATTTAGATCAATTTAATTTCATCTAATTTTTTTTATTACTTTCTATACTATGGTTTGAAAGCCTTCTCTTCCATGAAAGTTAAACATTTGCTTCAATTGTTTTGACTTGAATATTAAATGATTTATATAAATACTAAATTTTTGAATATTTATTATTTAATTTTTAAGATTTGAATTTAAGATAATTAATTATAAAATAAAAATTTTCATCAACATTTCCTTTTGATGTGCTACAAAATCAAGTAAATAAAATATAAATCAAAATTTATTTGAAAATTTTATCTTATGTTTATAATATTTATTGATTAATACCATGTAATAAAACTAAAAATTTTAAATATCATCTGCAAATATTGTATAAACATGATATAACTGTTTTTTTTATTGATTTATCAATCATATGAAATAATAATATTATGTTTATATTAATTTATAAACGATATGATCTATTTATAATAAGATATTTATTTATATTATATTGATTTACTATTTGTTTACTCATTTATATAATGTCCGTATAATATCAATATATTATTTATTATTAATTTCGTATTAAATATGTTATATTATATACAATATTGACATCAGAATATTTATGTATAATGTATGATTGTGATATTGACAGTTGGGGTAGTTGGAAGTTAGATTATACATTTTTAGCGTATGCAGGGGAGTTTGATACGTCAAAACCACAATCAAAATTAAGAAAACTTTGATCCTTCCAATTGTATGCATACTCATAATCATTGATTTTCGTGTGATATTAAGTTTATATTACTTGTTCAATCTTAGGTTTTATATATCGTAACAAGAAATTTATGATTTTAATTATTAATTTTGATTTCAGATCAATTATATATATGTTTCTTTTTATATAAATTAGTTTATCATTTAGATCCATAATTAACACATTTTGATATAAATTATTAAACAAAATTCAAAAAATATATATTTAAAAAAAAACATGTATTACTATTTAATATTTTAAAATGATAGTGTAAATTTGTTAATTTAATTCGGAGTTTTTAAATTTATGCTCTAGTAAATGTTAAAAATTTGATCGAAAAACTTTACTGTCTTTCAAACATTTCATCGAGCTCAAATTTCAAATAATCAATCTCAATAATTAATCATTTTTATAGAATCATTTTCTATAATAGTTTTGAACGATTGAAATCAAAATTATATAAAAAAATCAATAAAAAAATTTAAAAATTTTAAAAAACTCTTAGCAAGTAATTCAAAAGTGTTCATTCACATTACATTACAATATTAATTATTAAAATAAAATTGTGATTAAAGATCATAGTATAAGAAAAGAGAAGGAAATTATTATTTAAAATGGAAAATTTTATAACCAATAAGACAAACATGCAAAATAGCATAAAATGGTAAGCTTCTTTATGACTTTTGCATTAAATTATACATGCATAAAAGGAAAAAATAGAAGATTTTTTAATGAAAAATGGCTTAAAAAAAGAAAATTAAATATAATATACATGCAATATGAAAGAATATATACCTTTTTTCATATGAATTCATAAAAATAACGAATTTCTATAATATATATCTTTTTATTTTAATTTTTATACTTAAAAAAATAAAAATATATTATTATTGTTGCAATCGAGCATCAATGATGATATGACTCAACGTTATTTTAAGTAAGCATTAATGGAAAGTGTCATTCATATCCTTTACTCATAACCAAACCAAACCAAACACCTGTCTTGTTATCTCTATATGGATCTCTTCTTCAAATTTCAATAGATATTTAGGTGTAAGAACATATTAGATATAGATTATTTATAAATTTCATCTAATAATTGAAATTTTTGAGTTGAAAAGTTTTCTAATGCAGTTTAAAATTTAAGTGGAATATATTTTAGTGAAAATGTATGGATTAAACCCTAGTTTGAAACTGATGGGTTGATTTCTGGAACAAGGTTACGATGATAATCTAGGTTAAAATTAAGAGCCAAAAATGGTGGTTTGTAGGTCACCTTCGCAAGCATCCTCTAACCCACCCAAACTATTTCTTGTCAACATGAACATTGAACCCCAAAAATAAACAAAAATCATGATCTTATCCTTTGTCATTTTGATCATTATAAATAAAGATATTTGTTGAAATCCCTTAAATAAAATATTTTTAAAATTTAAAATGTTTTTTCTCATTTAAAGAATTTGTATTAATATTTTTTATGGATGTCGAGAGAGAGGTACAACCAAACACTAAAGCAATTAATTACCTTCACACTATTCCAATTATTTTATTATAAATTTTATATTATTAAGATTTTTTATTATTGAGGTAAATTATGATTTTTAAAAAATTGAATATATTTTACATGTCAAAATAACCAAATTAATCGCATGATAGTTGAAAACTAATATTTTCTATAAAAAATTTCTTTTTCAATATAATAAATAATAATTATTTGAAGATCATTTAAAAGATGGTTTTTTTTTATTATAAAATTTTGGATGTTCAAGTGGGTAAAGAATTAAGTGAAGTGTTTGTAGGTTTCATTGGAGTCAAATACCTATTTTTATTGGAGGATGGAATTTTAAAAATAGTTCCATGTTTATCTGATAGCAGCCATGAAAACTTTGCTTCCTGCTGTAACAGCTGCTGGAAATAAGGAGTGTAAGAGGTGATATCAAATCATTGTAGTCGGCTACTTACTACCAACATGCTCTTGATTTTCTTGAATCCTCCTCCATACATAGAATCGAATACAGCTGATGTTCATATTTATTTAATTTAATTTCCAACCATATCCAAAAGTATTATTATGTTTATCCTTAATATAATATATCTATATATATATAATAAAATTAAAAAAAATTTCAGAACGTTGTATGATTGTGGTTTTGTTGATTTGTTTTGAAAAATATATACAAAACAAAGTAAACAATTTGAGAAAGTAATAATTAAATAATTAAAGCTCAAATATATTTTATATTAATACAAATTGATATAAACAAATAATCAATAAACAATGTATGAACATTATAATTTCATTATATAAATAGATTAAAAAATAACGTTAATTTTGATACAGATGATAGAATAATTTAATTTTGAATTAATAATGGTAATAACAAAATTGAGATAGTGAATTAAATTTTATCAATAATTTTTAACATTAACATTAATTATATTATAATATAGTTAATATTTTACATAAAAAAATCCCATCATTATACACATTAATGTATTTAATTGGAAGTGTGATTTCATCTTTGTCGGTGATCAAATTAAAATAAAAAAATTTTATATGATTTTATTTTATCGTATAAGATTATAAATTCATTAAATATTATGATGATATATTTCAATTTTTATTAAATAAAAAATATTAATAATTATTGATAATTACTTGTAAATTAATATATAATATTATTGAATCATCAGAACTACTTTGATATCGATTTTTTAATTCCTATCCACAAAGTTTTTGTGAATTCATACAACTTTTTTCCATTTCTTTCTTTGTTTCGAATCATTCTTTGAATTCAAACTCTTCATTTTATATTCTTTTTCTTGATTTAATCTTTTTATTTAATATTCAATTCACAATTATAAACTATAAAAAGGAAGAACTTTTCTTGAAATGTTAATTAATATAAATATAATAAATATTTGACATATAATAAAAAATAATATATATCATTATATTATAAATAAATTTATAATGATATATGTGAACTTATTAATTTAAAATTATGTTCAATATAAAAAATGAGAATAATGATTTATATTTTCCTATATAATTTTATAAGATATGTTTGTAAGAAAATTAAATAATTTATATTTTTTTCTAGATAAAAATTGATAAAATATAGGTCGTAAGTGTTGATTTGTAATTTCTATATTTAAAAAAATAATAAAATTATATAACATATTTTGTTAATGAAACAATACATTAGAATGAGATGATGATGGTCGTGTAGTTTCAACTTATTGGTAGGTGTTGACTAAATTTGTCGGACAAGGTTACAATGATAATCTTCGCAAAAATTAGGAAGTGTCTTGCCCAAATTCACAAGCATTCTCCAACCCACTCCCACCATTTCTTCTCAGTATGAACATTGGACCCATCGAATAACTTATTTGCTATGTTTCATTTTTAATTTAAATTCGATCTCAATTCCACCAAAATAATAAAATTCATATCATCAATGAAAGAAAATCTTTCAAAGCAACTCATAACTCTCCAAAAAGAAGATTTTTATATTCTTTTTGTATTTTTCTTCTTCATATTCTTCTTATTTGTTTCATTTTCATCTTCTTCTTTTAATCTTTTTTAATTACTAGATTATATATATATGTAAAATATATATATACTATGTATATAATATATGTTATATATATAGTATATAAATATTTTTCATTTTCATTTTCTTCTTTTAATCTTTTTTAATTACTAGATTATAGATATATGTAAAATATATATATACTATATATATAATATATGTTATATATATAGTATATAAATATATATCATAAGATATATTTAGTAAATAAATATATACTAATAAATATATATATTATATATTTATATATAACATAAATATATATCATATATATTACATATTATAATATATATTTATTTATATATATTTATCATAAATGAAACCAAATAAAAAATATATAATCAAATTATACAACAAATGACAAATAATTGAAGAGGTAAAATATGAAAATAAATTATATTTAATAAAAAGAAGGAGAAGAAGAGGAGGAGAATGAAGAGCAGAGTTAGGTTTGTATTTTTTAAAGTATAAAATTTATTTTAATAAAAAAATGATTGATTTTAGTCATTATAAATTAAATATTTTGATTTCAAATGGTAAATTAATTTATATATTTATTTCATTAAAGTTCCTATAACTCTAATTTGATTGAACTTTAACATTTTTATAAAAATTCCTTCATTAACACACAAATATAAAATAAATAATAAAATATGATTTAACATATTAACATGAAAATAATATATTAAAATAAATATAAAAAATTAAAATTATAAATTTTATATCATATGAACCATTACATAATTTATCCATAAAAGAATTTTATATCAAACAATACTAACATTTTGATGTAATTTTTTATGTTAGTCAAACTAATATCTTTATTTAGTTACATGAAAAGCATTTTTTAATATTAAAAACACATCAGTTAATGTTGTGGTTTCTATTAATTACTTGCTGAAAGATATTTATTATTTACAAAAACAATTCATATTCATAAAAAGAACAAAAACTTAAATTTTTGAATTGTTTTTATCTTTTATTTATTATTTCAATTTCTGAATTAAATTTTTAAAATTTTTAAATGTTAAATCAAATCAAATGGTTTGATTCAATTTGTTTTTTTATTTTAAATTGAAGCCCATTTGATTTGAATTTCAGCAAAGCATGTTTTCTTATCATTTCCGATCATTTTGAATTTGATCCTTCAGAAAACAGAAACAATTCAATGATATAATTATTTATGGTTCAGAGTTCAGAAAAAAAGAATTCTTTATACTATTTTAATTATAATAATGTTATATTTACATCTAAAACTAATAAAAAATATTTTATTCTTTTTACTATAAAATAATAATCTCATATATTTAATAGTAATTTTAAAAATTAAAATGATTAATTGTAGTTTAAACTGTATTGATAATCATTGATTGATTACAATTATTTAACGTCGTGATCATATTTAAGATTACCAATGGCCAACAACATCCAAGGACGATAATTAATATCAGTTGATAATAATAATAATTTCTAATGATTGTGATTGATATTAAAGTTTGATAATTAGAGTTAGATGTTGAAAATTTTAAGATTTTTAAATAAAAAATTTATTATTATTATTATTCTTTTTAAATTAAAATTTTCAAAATCATCATTTGTTTAATTATCTTGTAAGATGTATTATTAATTTTAGTTTTAATTTAATAGTAATACCAGATTCATCGAGACAATCATTGTTAATTCCATAATTATACCTTAAAACTTTATCCACGCCATAATTTTTTTTCCCATTTTAATGTTAAAAGGAAACATTTCTCTAGTGATGTCAAACTTCACCTCAATTGGCTAACTTATGATGCACTCATCCAGTCTATCATTTATCATCTTTTACTTGTAGCCTCATGATAGTAGACCACATGCCCCCCCACACACACACTAGCTCACTCTTGACTCTCCCATACCTAAAACTTGCTCCAACGCACCAGCTAAAAGTTACGCATAACAATCAACGGATTAGGTAAATGCATTTGTCCAGACCCAACCACAAAATCCACGAATCGAACCAAATAGTGTGGATTGTGGATCTGGTTCTGGAAATTGTAGAACAATGAGAAAAAGAAAACAGAGATTCGAAACATGCAATATTTTATGCAAAACATATAATATAACGCAACTCATGAACAAGAGGGGGAGAAACCAAAAACTCTCAAAGCATAGAACTCGATGGAAGCATTTCAGAATCCCTTGGACGGCTCAAGATAGCACAGGAAAACCCAAAGGACACTCTTTACCACTATCAAAAAGTGGCTTGTAACCCCTCCACTCTCTCGTTTTCTCAACAAACAAATGAAACTCGCTCTCAAAAACATTTCTCAGGACCCCATGTTTCTGTTTTCGAGATTCTTTCATGCGGTGTGATATAAAGCTACTAACCAAGTACAACCAAAACCCTAGCTACAAAACTTATTGGCATGCGATATTAAGGGGCAGTTCGTGCTGCTGGTGTTGATGTTGATGTTGATGATCATCCAAGTATGCGAATTCATCATTGCCAAACTCGAAATCGTAATCAGGAAGAGCGCTTGGTTCATTACAATCCAACCCGCAAATTTCAAGATCTTCAATGCCACCAAAATCATCATAAAGATGACCGAACTCATCAATCAGATTCCCGAAATCCAGGCCCAAGTCAAGATCTTCATCGATCGGGCAAGTACCTAATGGATCATCCATGAATCGCAAGTCAGGAATTTCAAATTCTCCAGTAGCAACATCAGTATCGAAACCTTCATCTTCTTTGACCAAATCAAAACAATCACCAGCATTGTTGTTAACCTTTGACACCACTGAAGTGTCCGGTTCATGAACTAGGGAAGGATAATTGTGCGATAACACACTCTCCGTCTCAGTATTTTCATCAGAGTTAGCGGCACCATTAGCAAGAATTCCGCCACTGCTTTCGTAGCCATCATGTAGGTGTTTTTCATCACTCTTTTCGACAGACGATGGTATGTTTTGGCTCTTCTCAGAAGCTGCCATGGTCATAGCATCATATTCCTTTTTCTTAGCCTCATAAGCCTTGGCAGCTTCTTCAAGAGTGTTGTAAGTACCTAACCAAGTTCTCACTTTAGTCAATGGATTCCTGATTTCTGCTGCCCATTTACCCCACTTTCTTTGTCTGACACCAACAGGTTTTTTCTGTGTTGATTTGGTTGAAGCCACAGTAGTACTAGTAAGGGTTTTATCAACCAAAACCCTTCTCTTCTTGTTGGGGGTTTTGCCACTATTATTACTGTCTTGAGAAGAACTCTCAGGTGCAGGAGAATTTGACTCGGGGAAAACAACGAAAGGAATACTGATCTCTTTGACAAATCGTTTGGACTTTACGGATTTATCTGATTCATCATCAGAATCAGAATCAGTAGCATAAGGATCATGATACATGACCCTAATTTTTCTCATTTTGGACTCTGATTGGAAACTAGAATGACCCAGATGTCTTTTTTTAGATTCTAGCATCACGAAATCAAATTTTGGCAAAACCCCTCAACAGTAAAAATCAAAAATAACAAGAAAAAAAATCTTAAATATCAAAAGATTTGAAGTAAAGCAAATATCACGGTGGTATCAAGTGAGAGCCCCTCTCAAGAACAAGAAAAGATAAAAGAATCGCTTTATGTGAAAATCTCCAAAACACTCGACACCAGAACAAGTCCTGTACATAACAAAAACACAAATCAATACAGAAAACCAATTAGATTCCAAACAAAAATAAATGATAGATTGCAGAAACCAAAACATGGGTATCGCAAATCAGTGGAAAATAAACAAAATCCAGAAACCTTTTTGGTCTCAAACGCATCGATACAGCCGAAGATTCCAGGTTCAACCTCTGCTTGAAACAGCAGAGAAGCATATAGCAGCAAAGAACAGCAACAGAGAAAAAACAGAGAGTAGCACAAGAGCAAAAAGAGAGATTTGAAGTAGAAGAAGAGTAAAGCCAGAGCTTAGTCAAAGCCCCAATCACAGCCAAATCAGACCTAGCCGACATAAATTCGCTAAAACTCTCAACGAGTTTACAAAAATCTTGAACAATGGAGACCGGGAAAACAGAGGAAAGAAGAGCAAGAAAGCGGATGAATTACAGATAAATATAGTAGTGGGAGAGAAGATAAGAAATGCCCTCTAGTGACGGCGAGCGTAGTAAAAGAATTAGGGTTTTGGAAAATAAAAAGGCAAAAGATTAGAAATCTATGGCCACGATTTCTCCTTCCATTATTACAGGACAAAACCTCAACCAAACCAGAAGACTAAAGTAGTACATGCATTTTTCCGAAAAAGAAAAACGACACCGTTTACGTGTTAATTACTGTAATTAAATTGATTAATTAATAAACTAATTACGAAGACAAACACTAAAAGTAAAACTTTTTCTCACCTTTATACCACTCGATTGGTCACTTTTCTCTATGCGGTCAAAATGCGGAGCAGAGGTTGGTTTTAAATAAATAAATAAAAATTAACTTATTTATGTGAAATTAATAAATGGAAGGAAAGTTGGCGATGAGCTGGCATTCATTTGTGCATGACTATTCTATCCTACCATTTTTACCATCTTCATGGCTCATGCATATCATGCCATTTCATTCCCAACATCAACTTCCTACACGCGTGTTATACACCTTCCGTCTAATAGTGTGAGCGGTAAGAGCATGTTGTGAATTTGCTTGAGATTGCGCGTGGATGTTGAAAGTTGGGAGCGTTCTGTTTCCTGATTTGGAGCTGATTTTTTCGAGGAAATTAGGTGTGTTAGATTGCATATATTTACAGTTTATGCCACTGAGAGAGTCTTTTTGCCCTATGTGAACTTCGTCGTATAGTATTCTTATCCTTATACGGTGCCGTCTTTGTCTTAATTTTACCTCTATTTTCCTCTTTCTACTCAAATTTATATTAATTTTTGTTAATTTTTTCTTTTTCATAATTAATTGTTAATCAAATATAATAATTATAACCATTTTGATGATTTATGACATATAATAATATTTTTAATTCTAACCTAACGACTTTAAATGACATTTATTTTGAAATAGAAAAGGATATAATATAATTGAATGTATTTATATAGATTTATTGATTTTTTATCAATTATATTATGATTTAATAATTATGTTAAATATATTATTATATTATATATATCATATTTTTATCAAATTTAAATCAAATCTAAACCTACTATATAAATAATATTATTCATTAATTTATATAATATTTTAATGTTCATTATCATTCTAAAAAATTAAATCGTCAAATATAATAGTTAATTTGGGTTAAAAAGGAGAAATGAAGTTAAACTCTGTCAACAATATTAAGAATCCATTTGGTCAAGTTTTTGTTTATAGATGATATTTAATAACTGTACTAATTCATTATTAAGTATTAATTAATTGTATTTAGTAATTTGATAAATTATAATTAACTGTAGTTAGTCATGTATATAATTATAAATGATAAAAGTAATTTATAAATATATCCAATTCATATTCTATTTTTAATAGATGTATCAAATTTTTATTAATAAAATTTAAATACATTTATGAAACATATATAAAAAAGTATACTTTTAAAATTATATAATTTTGATTTATAGGATTTAAATGGAAAAAATTTGTTACTTAAAACAAAATATAGATTGTTTTAATTTTAATTTTTGATTATTTTTGATATAAATAAAATGGTATTCAAATAATTATTCAAAGTAAATACTGATTTAATAAACAAAAAAAAAGCTATTCATAACAGAGTTAAAAAAATCAAATAATCATGAATATTTGGAAAACAAAATTATTTTAAGCAAAAAAGGAAATAAAGTAAGGAATTGCTGTATTTCGTAATAATAGTAAATCATAAAGATCTGGAATAAATGATATTACCTTTTAAATTGATTTAGTTAACGCTGTAAATCTAGGCCCAAATTGCACCATTAAATTCTAGGGTTATTTTTAAAAAAGGATATTTCAATTTTTTATTTTTAAAAATACTGTTCTTTTGTCTTTTTTTTAAATAAAAATATTAACTTTCATTTTTAATTTATTATTTTAAATTTTTTTTTACTTAAGACTATTCAGTTATAGAATTTTGCATGTTAGAGTATTATTTGTTAATTTCATGCATATAATTCTTAGTAAATGTTATTTTCCTCATATAATTAATGTATATTGACTCTTTAAATTATGTTTTATAGGATTAGAATAGTGATTTATGTATGAAATATATGTTTACATGTAGCATGAGTCGTGTTATGGCCAACACAACTCATGTTGACCTCGAATTGACATGCATGAGAATTTAACAATGTGAGTCATGTTAAGGGTAAAATGACTCATGTTGACCTTAATTTAGGTTATATTTCATCATACGAGCTCAACTTGACTCGTGTTGACTTCAATTTAGGTTATATTTTTTATTTTAGCAATATATTTCTTATTTTTCATATTCTTATGTTAGGATTATTATTTATGATGTTTGCTTGTTGAAAAAATGACCATTTTTAACTAGTTGAACATTAATTGATTAGTTAATTGCTTTAAAAAAAGAGTTGATTATACTAAACATACATAAGAATATTAATAGGTTAATTGCCTAGACGAATGAGTTAATTTGATTGGAAGCTTAAGTATAGTAAATAAGTTAAATCACTAAAAGTAATATAATAATCATAAAGGTATATGTTAGATTATTTTTAGTAGGTAATCAATTGTCACATCCCCACATACACAATATTTTTATATGCATTTATATTATAAGTATGTTACAATAAATGATTGATGAAAGCATGAAATACATGAATTAAATATGATGCATGAATTTGTTGACATGATAAATATGATTTAAAGTGTTTTCTGGATAGAGGAATTCCAAGAGGAAAGAAGTCAATAGAGATAGAAATGGCAAACAAAGTGAAAAGATGATTATAGAAGTGAGGATGTGTTGAGAAGTAAATAAAGTATGTTTATGTTGAATGCCTTGAATAGAGTTCGATGATGATATTTATATGTGTAAAACATGTTATGGTATGTTAGTATGATGTTATTATGTGTTATAATAGGGTTTTAAATGGGTAGATGCAAGTTAAATAAAAGGAATTGTGAAAAACACATTAGTACGAGCATACGGGTTCACATACGGGCGTACCTTTAATTGTGTTTTGAGTCATACAATCGTACGGTTTGGTCGTACTACATGCCAAATTTGGTACTAGCTTTTGATGCGGGCATACCACATAGGTGGTATGGCGTACAAGCGCTTTAGCGTAAAATGTGTATTGAAGTTTTTAGAGTGTATAGGTGTACCAATTAGTGGTATGGTCATACCATTATTTTAACATATATTGGTATTAGAAGTTTTTAGGATTGATACGGGTGTACGTAATATCGTACGGTCATACGCAACTTAAAATTGACATTTTAAAGGTAAAAATTAGGTCAGTTTTTGCAATTTTTCCCCTTCTTACGCAAACAGCCTTTCCTTTCTATTTTTTCCTTATGTTCTGGGTCAAAGAAAAGTATCTTTCAATGTAAGATCATATGTAGGTTTTAACTTCTATGTTTCTTTTAAATTCTATAAGCTATATATATGTTTTCTATTTCTTTTTGTATATTTATGTGATTAACAAAGGTGAATTGTATTTGATTAGTGTGTACATAGCATAATTAGAGTGTTTGGTGAGAGAAAGAAACGATAAGTTGTTGATTTAGATGTTTATATATAAACGAATGAGTTTTTATTTAATATGTGGAATTGGTGTAGATTTTAGCTTGTAACTTTAGCATTTATTATTGTAATTACTGCTAGAAGTGTGTCAATAAGGTTTAATGGCATTTATAGAGTTTAATATGCTTAAAGATTGATAGAAAGGATGATCATATATGTTGGTAGATTGAATTTCTATATGTTGTCTAATTTGTAAATAAAGAGCAGAAGTGTGCGTTCCTCGAGATTGTTTGAAAACATGATTGAATATGAATTACTTAAGATGTTAAGTCAAATACAATTTATGAGTGACTTTACTGAATGGATGTAAAATGAAAATGTTACAGGTTTAACAGATGAGACTGATATTCCTCCATAAGTTATCGATAAGAGTAAAGCGATAGCAGGTTTAGGCTTTCACTTCATAACCTATCTAAGGTCTTGAAATGATATTGTTATATTTAAATATGTATGTTATTCACCTTATGACCCTTATGTAGGGTCTTCAAATGATGACTTCTCACTTAGTTGCTTGTGTTAGCAATGTAATGAATTATATAGTTAATGGTATCATATGATCATCGTTGCATACGACTATTAATTCATTAATTATGCATCATGTCATGAATCATCCATACATAAAGACATATTCATGATATATCACACAGAGGACATAAGGGGGAAAATAAAGTGATATACAAAGCAATGTTCATTGATAACGTACTGGATCATACAGTTATTATCGATTCCCTTGATGAAATCATACAATATAGGTTCTTATTATGAACCATAGAGAAATGTTAGATTCTTACGGGAACAAGAGAATGATACAGTACCGGTATATAGAGAATGGACTCAGTACGGGATTGTATATAATTATACAGAAAAGAAATTAAATATTACAGGAAAATCAGAGGGAAAATGCAAAGCATAAATACATGCTCACAGACATGCATTATCATTCATATATCATGAAAGTATAGTGGATGGAATGATGAATGCATTACAAATGTGCTTATATAGAGATGTACATAGAGAAATGTTGTATAGTATAGTATTTAATACATGAAAAGTTACAATAGATTCCTCTATGGTATTTGCTCCAATCCTTACATCCTTACATAGTATGTTATATTTATTGATTATAACAAATTAAAGGAGACATAAAATGACATGTTATAATATAGTTATATGGCTTAATGTTGGGTTACGATCATTTGGTCTTAATATGATATTTATGATATGGTTCAAGTCATTTATTCATTTTATAGCACCACTGAGTTTTATACTCAGCGTTTGTCATTTGATAAATGTAGGACGAGGACCTTTGGGCGGGAATTTAGTCTGATCAATCTATAATAAGAGGAGGTTGTGATTTTGAAGAATCTCTACCTTGAAGCAGTTTAGGACCAATGTAACATACTCCATTGTGTACTTGTTTATATGCAACTGATTGTATTAACGTTAATGATAGTAAGACTTATGTAATGTATTTTTGGGTTGCGTGCATTATCAAGACCATCCAATCATGTATAATTAAATATACATTTTTTATTTAATTAATGATGGTCTGATGACATAATGAGAATGTATTTTGCATATTGGTTTCACCATGACTTTTAAAAAAAAGTAAAGTATAGATCTCTTGTGGAATAATTAATGATTTCTTTGCTTAAAGGATTATTAACTATTATACGAGAGTGTGTTACACTAGGTTAAGGTGTGACATCAATCATTTGAAAGAACAACTTCTACATATAAGCACTGTCTTTATAAATTCCAACATGATTGATAATGGATTGGTTATTTATTCTCTAACATGATTTCAACCTTGTATTATTATATATTATGTATATTAACCTTAGTTAATTAGCATATTAGTTTCTTTTGATAGATAGTAATAATTAGTTAATTAGCATATTAGTTACTTTTGATATATAGTAATGAATGAATGATTATTTATTTGTTTAAATAGTCGATGAATGTAATAGCTAGTACTTAGTCACTTTTAATCCCAAAAAACGATACCTTTAAATTGTAATTACAATCCGTACTCTTGTAGTAACATTAGTCTATATTAAGGATTATAAATTTAAAACTTATTGAATTCATAATACATTAAAATAATATCAACTTATACACCAACAATCTAAATCTATGTTAATATACATATTACTGTCAACACAAATATTCATATAAATAATAAAAAATAATATATCAAAATTCATAAATAATAAGATTAAGCTCATTCTACCTCGAATAATCATATTTCTCTTTTAAAAATTATTGATAAAATTGAATCATATCATTTTTCTTTTAAATTGTTGATTAGCTGAAGCTTGAATTTAAGTTGATTTTTTAATTTTAGATAAAAAAATATTCAACATATTTTATAAAATTAACTTTAAAATTCAACATTAAATTACAAGACGTCTATTGAATATAAAGATAAATACAGTTCATTAATATCTATATTAATACTTAAATATACATACAAACACATGGAATTAATTATAATTGGATTCTGTAATAATATAAATAAGTCAATTATTATTTTATTTAAGTATAAAACTTTTTGATAATTTTATATTACGGTGTTGTCTTAAAATTTAAATAAAGTAATAATTATTTTATTTATCACTGTTAACAAGTATCTTTAAACTATCCATTTACATAATCCATTATAATTTATCAAATATAGTATTAACTAATTTTTAGTAATTAATAATTATTTATCATCCACTATAACATTTATAAGTTTAAAAAAATAAATATTTAATTTATTTTTTTAAAAAAATTAATTATTAGTTCGTTGCCTTAAAATTTAAAATCTCATTTATTTGAAAATTTATATATTTACGACAATACATGATAAATATTACAGAATTAATATAAAGACAAGACCAATATTTTGAAAAATTATATAATTATATATTATATAATATCAAGAGGACATTGTTTCTAAGGTTACTATTTATTAAAATATCAAGCTAGTATGAGATCTATTTTATTTTTTCTCTCTTTTATTTATTTATATTTTATATTATTATTTTTTAATTGTAAATACTGATTTGATGACGAAACATAAAAATTAAAAAATAAATAGGAAATTCATCCTTATTCCTGAATTCTTATATTAATTTTTTTTTTTT
>CANYBF013052883.1:0-10950 GCA_948192965.1 Dalechampia spathulata | reverse complement strand
ATATGCGATATAAATGATCATATTTTCTTATGACATATGTTACATGAATAATTACATTTTTATATGTTATGTGTTAAAGCACCACTGAGTTTTATACTCAGCGTTTGTCATTTGATGAACGTAGGTTAAAAGATGGGAGGCTAGCATGGATCTCTAAAGCACAAATTCAGCATGAGTTTCTCTAAAGGCAAGGACTTGGGACAGTTTAAAGTTTTTAATTAAATTTATTACGTAATTTAAATTAATGATAAAGGCAGTAAATGTAAGAATGTTAATTGGGACAATCCTTCCGTAAAACTTAAAATGGCGCACAAACATAATAAGTAAAAAAAAAATTTTACGTATCCCTTGTAGGATGTTTATTGACTTTCTAAAAAAGAAAGTTAATAGTCATTCTACGGGAGTATGTCTACGTAGGCAAAAGACGTGACAATTTCACAACCTAAGCATTTCTGTTGTAATCTTAGGTTGGCGTGTGATCATGCTAGGTATTATTGTTGTAATTGAGAATTGAATATTGTGAGTATTGATTGTTATTGTAAAGGTTTGAGTGTGAGCCTGAAAATACTAGAGATTGGATTCTTGTTGAAGAATTCTTTTGTTGTATTGTTGATTGATTTTAGTGGAACCCTAAGTTGAGACTTAGGAGAAGTGAACATAGGCGAAGAGTTGTGTTGAACCACTATAAATCATACTTTGTATAAATGCCGTACTTCTGCGGACTTTCAATTTATATGTTATTTTTTATATAAAAATTAATTTAATCAAATTTTAATAAATTAAGAGGAAAGACTAAAATATTCATTTTACTTGTCTTTTTCCCTCTTTTAATATTAATTAGAAATCTGAGAAAAAAAATGATCTATCAATCTATTTAGTTTTATTTTTATAATATGATTTTTAAAAGAATAAATCAAATATTAACCATGTAAAATATTTCTACAACTTTAATAAAAATCTAATATTTTTGATAATAATAATAATAAATAATATTTTATTTTATATAATTTTATTACAAACAATTAGTCATTATAAATTAAAATTATTGTTATTAAATAATTAAAATAAAATAAGAATAATTTTAATAAAAGTATATTTTTAATAAAATTTTATTCTCTAAAAACTAATTATTTATATATTATTTTTATATAAAATTAGACAATAAAATTAAATTTAATAAATTAAATAATAAAAATAATTAATATTTATATTTAATTTTGATAAAATTTTAGATGAAAATTAGTTAGTATAAATTAAAACTATTACTATTTGACAATTAAAATAAAATAAAATAAATTTTAATAAATTTAGATTTTTAATAAAATTTTATTTTCTTAAAACTATTTATTTATTTATTATTTTTATATAAAATCAGATAAAAAATTAATTTTAATGAATTAAATTATTAGATAATAAAAAGAGAGAGTATTTATATTTGATTTTACATTATCATTAAATTGAAATTAGTTAAATATTAACATAAATCAAAACTATACTATTAGATAATAATGAAAATTAATTTTATATTAAACTAGTAGATAATAAAATTAAAATTATTAGTATTTATATTTGATTTTGAATAGAATTTTTAGATTGAAATTAGATAAATAAAAATTAGTATTTATATTTGATTTTTAATAAAGTTCTTAAATTAAAATTAATTATAAATATAAATTAAAACTATTAAATAAAATAAACTTAAAGGAAATGATATGGTGATATTTTTGTCTATCCCCTTTCCTATTTCATATATGATGGTATTTTAATCTTGATATAATTCTATTGAATTGCATAATTATACTTCTATTATATTATCATAATTTTAACTATTATAAAATTTTATTATTATACATGTCACTTTAATAATATGACTTTTATTTCTTTAAAATTTTATTATTATATATACCATTTAAAATTATATTTCAAAATTAACAAATCATAAAATCTTCATTGATATAATCATATATTCAAATTTAATTGATTAATGATTCTAAAATTTTGATTAAAATATTTTATGTTGTTGATTCTTTATTATTTATTTATATTAATTTAAAAATTTTAAAGTTACTTTAAAATAAATTGTAAAATGTAATAATTTTAATAATATTTTTTTATCAACTAAAATTAATAAAACATCCATATATTAGCAAGTATTATATTTTCTCTTAACCAAAAGTCCAAGAAAAGTATATGCTTGATCAATACACTTCACTTAATTTTTTAATATGAGTTTAAAAATGCTAATTCAAACATTAACAATGTGTGATATTTTTATAATTATTAGATAATAAAATTAATTAGTGTTTATATTTGATTTTAAATATAATTTTTAAATTAAATTAGTTGTTGTTAGACCCATTATTTTGATGGTTGTATTTTATAAAATCAATTTAAGTTAAATTCATTTAAAATGTTGAAATTGATAGTGGTACAGGTGTATGGAATCACATACGGGTGTACCACTGCTGTATTTTGCTTGGTACGGGCATATGGTTGACCGTGCCAACGGTGTTTGTTTGAATTATGAAAATGTGCTTAGTACGGGCGTATCGGTTCAGGTACGACCATACCATATTTTATGCCTTGGCTCGAACGACCATAGAGGCTGGTCGTACCACATGTCAAAAGTTACCAAAAGCTTCGTGCGAGCATACCAAGATAGTGGTACAACCATACCAACCTTTCAACTTTAAATGTGAATTGTGTTTTAAGTAGCGGTATAGGCATACGAGAACTTGTATGGCCATACGCGCGTTCGCAGAAAGATTTTAAATCTTTCTAATGGCTCTATTTTTAACATTCATTACATTCTAATGGATCTATTCTCTATGTAGAGCTTCTATATTACTGTAATAAGCTTTCCCAAGTAAGTAACTTTGCCAGATACTTAATCTTGCTTACATTGTGATTCTATCTCTCTCATTTTCACTCTTTCATAACCTAAGCTTTTGATTTATGATCTTGGGCTGGTATGTGATTAATGCTAGGGCATTATTATTATAATTGAGAGTTGAATACTGTGAGTTTGATTATGATTGTAAAAGTTTGAGTGTGAGCCTTGAAAACACTAGGGATTGAATTCTTATTGAAGAATTCATTTGTTGTATTATTGATTAGTTTAATGGAACCTTAAGTTGAGAGTTAAGAGAAGTGGATGTAGGCAAAGAGTTACGCCGAACCACTATAAATGATATCTTATGTTGTAGCATATTCTGGGATTTTATTTGGTATCAGAGAGTGGTGCTCATTTATGAATTAGAATTAATGTTCTAGAGCTTAAATATCAATAGCAACTCAACGTATTGAGAGTGAATCCTACACTAGACCACCCTTCTTTGATAGAATGGATTACCTGTATTGGAAGCATATGATAGAAGTCTTCTTGGAAAGTGATGGAGTGGACTTGTTTGATTTGATTAAATGTGATTTTTCTCCTCTAACGATCATAAATGAGGGTGTCACATCTCTTAAACCTAAGGCAACTTGGACTAAAGAGGAACTCAAGGCAAATGCTTAGAATAAAAAGGTCATGAATATGTTGTATTGTGCGATTAGTCATGAGGAATATGGTAATGTTTCACATTGTGTTACTACTAAGTAAATTTGGGATGCCTTGGAGATATACCATGAAGGAACCAACCAAGTTAAAGCCAAGAAAGTATAGCTTCTAACTCATCAATATGAGTTATGTACAATGAAGGCAAATAAGAGTATATCAGAAATGTACAACCGCCTTATTGTGATCACTAATGGGCTAATGAAGTTGGGCAAAATTTATCAAAAGGAAGACATCAATAACAAGATCTTGTGGATATTTCCAATGAAGGATTGAGAGGCTAGAGTAACCTCAATTGAAGAAGCAAATGACTTATTAGTTTTGTCAACCGATATGCTACTTGGAAAACTTCTTACTCATGAGATTACCCTCAAGCAAGGAGTTGAAGAAGATAAAAGGAGAGGAATAACACTTAAAGCTTCAAAGAAAGATTATGCTTCTTTTACAAGTGAAGGATAAATCAATGATGAAGTTTCCCTCCTTTTAAAAAGAGTAAAGAACCTTCCAATGAAGAAGAAGAAGTTTTAGAAGGACTTTCGAAATCCATTTGAAGCAAGAAAGGACCAAAATAAAAGCGATACATTCAAAAGGGGTCCTGCAATTTATTATGAATGCAACAAGTAGGGGTATATGAGGAATGAATGTCCTCGACTCAACAAGCCATTCAAACCATTCAAAAAGAATGGCCTTGAAAATGACTTAGGATGATGATAGTAAGACTCATGATGATGCGTCCAGAGATGAAGGAACAACAAACCTTTGCTTCATGGCATTCATGGATGATGATAAAGATAATGTAACCACATCTTCTCAATCTTATTATAGTAATGATGATGATAATGATGAGAATGATGCATTAGAAGTACTTTTAGAAAAGTATGAACAATTAGCTAAGAAACTCAAATCTCTTAAAACTAAGTTTGTATGTGTTTCAAAAGAGAAAAATGATTTGCAACATGAACTTGTTTCTTTCAAAGCTAAAATTGAAAGTTTGGAAAATGATAATAGAATTTTGAAAGGTGAAAATGATAAAGTTTCAAAAGAAAGAGACTTGTTGAAAGATAATCTTTCTAAATTTGAAAAATGAGGTGCTCAAATTGATTCAATTTTAAAATGTCAAAAGCTTAATGGTAATAGAGAAGGTATTGGTTTTAATCAAAACTCTTCTCATTCCTCTAAAGGAACTGTATTTTTGAAAGCTTCCACCTCCACTCAAAAAGAAAAAGAGTTTAAAAACAAAGGTGTTCAATCTAGAACCAATAAATTGCATAAATGTTCATGTTCATGTAATAAGAGTTATGTTCATGCATCTAAAAGGAAAAATACTCATAATCATTCTAGATTAAGAATTTCATTTATCATTATTGCAATAGAAAGGGACATACAACTAATATATGTTATATTAGGAAAATGCATTGGAATTGTAATGATATATATGCTTCTAACCCCTAAGAAACTAAATACATTTGGGTATCTAAGAAAAAGTAATTGCATTTGTTTTGATAGGTATGCTTGAGATCTAAGATAATGGTAAAAAAATGGTACCTTGATAGTGGATGCTCAAGGCATATAATTGAAAATGCAAGCCTCTTCTCCAACCTTGAAAATTGGGATTGTAGCAATGTCATATTTGGAGATAATGCCAAAAGTAATTGGTAATATTGGTAAGGAATCTAACTTTTCCATTAACAAAGTTTTATTAGTTGAAGGATTAAAGTATAACTTGTTAAGTATAAGTTAACTTTATGATAATGGTTATAAGATTGTCTCTGATCCTAAAGGTTGCTTTGTCTATAGGATATGTGATGACAAGTTGATTTTTCAAGGGGAAAGAATTGAAAATGTTTATGTAATTGATTTAGAATCTTTTACTAACAAAAGTGTTAAGTGTATTATTTCTATAAGTGAAGATTCATGGCTATAGCATAACAGGCTTGGATATGCAAGCTTTGAGAACATTGGAGATCTTGGAAAGAATGAGCATGTGGTTAAGCTTCCAAAGATTAAATTTCTCAAGGATAAGGTATGTGAAGCTTGTTAAATAGGCAAATAAGTAAAGTCCTCATTTAAGGTAAAGAACAAGGTAACAATAACTAAACCCCTTCAATTACTTCATATGCATTTGTTTGGACCAACTAAGATTTCTAGATTAGGAGGCATGCAATATGCACTTGTTGTGGTGGATGATTACTTTAGATTTACTTGAGTTTCATTTATAGCCTATAAAGATGATGCATTCAATGCTTTTCAAACTTTAACTAAAAGAATACAAAATGAAAAAAGATATTGCATTTCATCAATTAAGAGTGACCATGGAAAGGAATTTCAAAATGAAAACTTTAAGTCATTTTATGATTTGCATGGCATCAACCATAACTTTTCATCTCCTAGAACTCCTCAACAAAATAGAGTAGTGGAAAGGAAAAATAAAACTCTTTATGATATGGCATGTACAATGCTTAACGATTATCAATTACCTTCATGCTTTTAGGCCGAGGTGGTCAATACCGCTTACTATGTTGCAAATATTTGTTTAGAAGCTAAATTTTTAACATCTTTTTTCTAAAACATCTTTAGTATATTTACAATCAATTCTTATTAAAAACCTCTTATTTAATAAATCTGATTGAAATTTATTGATACAAATTACTATACTTAAAATCTCTTTTTTAATAGTAGAATAATTTAATTGAGTTTGATTCCAATGACCAGATGTAAATTGTATAATACATTCTTTATTATCAATTTTTTGTTTTAATATCCCACCGTAACCAATATCAGAGGCGTCTGTTTCCACAATTTCAGAAGCATTTGGATTAGGAAGATAAACATATGAAATTTCTTTTACCAAAGATTTTATATATTTGACTATATTTGTATGCTCATTAGTCCAAGAAACCGTATTTTTTCTCAGCTTGTTATGCAATGGTTTTATCATTCTATTTAAGTTTGGATAAAAATCAATTACATAATTTAAACATCCAAGAAATCTTTGAAGTTGAACTTTATTAGTTATTTCATCAAGAAATTTTTCCCCAAATGCCAATGTTCTTTCAATGGGTTGAATAATTCCCTATTCTATATAATATCCAAGAAATTTGGTTTTAGTTTTAAATAAATCCATTTTGATTTTACTTAATGCCAGTCCATTCTTTCTTACAATCATACAAAACATTTTTAAATGTTTAAAATGTTCTTTCAATGTTTGGCTGAATCTTAAAACATCATCAATATATACTATACAAAATTTTGAATAAGGATTAAAAATATCATTCATTATTCTTTGAAATTCGAAGGGGGCATTTTTTAATCCAAACGGCATGACGTTCCATTCATATTGCCCAAACGGTACTGTGAATGCAATCTTATAACGGTCTTTAGGATGAATTTGAATTTGCCAATAACCATATTTCATATCAAATTTACTGAAAATATTTGCATTAAAAAGTCTGTTTAATAAATCTTTTTTATTTGGAATTAGATATCTTATCCATTTTAATGCCACATTTGATGGTTTATAGTTGATTACTAATCTAGGTGTTCCTCTTTCAATCTCTGCACTTTTATTTATATAATACGCTACACATGACCACAGACTTCTTGATTTACTAATTAATTTTTTATCTTCTAGATCTTTAATTTCTTTTTTACAATATTCTATTAATTCATGATTCATTTGAATAGGTTTTACTTTAGTGGTTATACATTTTTCATCAAAATTATTTTCATAAGGTAAATCTACCATATGTTATTTCCTATTCCAGAATGCATTTGGATGGTCTGCACATAACTCATTTTCCATTTGAATTTTTAACTGATTAATTTTATTTTTTATAAAATCACTATTAAGTTGAATATTAATTTCATTTAAATGAATGTTATTTTTTAAATTATTTATCTGCTCATTTTTTTATTTTATTAATGCATTTATTTCTAATTGTTGGATCGAATAAGCTTTTAATAAATTTAAATTTCTTATTTTAGGTTTTTTTATGAAATCCATTTTTACTGTTTTATTCCTTATTTTAAATTTTATGTATCCATCCTTTACTGAATATGGAGTTATCAGATTAATGAATGGAGTTCCAATAATTACCATGTGATTTATTTGTTGAGATAACATAAAAATAGTTTTTATTTTTAAATCTTGATTTATTATTGAAGCATCGGTTTTACCTAATATTTTTAAATTTGTTTGATTTGCTGTTGACAATTTTTCTTCAGTTTCTTTTCAAAATCTTTTAGGTACTAAACTTGCTTTTAAACAGTTTAAATTTGCACCAGTGTCAAATAATGCTATAGTTTCAGTTATAACATCTTCTAAAAATTTTAATGTTAATTTTATCAAATATTTACGAGAAGTTATTTTCTGTAGTAAAAATATAAAATTTTCTGTTATTTCTTCTTTATTTATTTGATTTATATCCGATATTTTTTCTTCTTTTTCTTCTTCTTCAGAAGATTCAGAAGATGTTTCCAATTGTTTTTCTAATATTTTAATTTTTTGGGTATCCCTTTTTACTTGTTCTTTTAATTCCCTTATTTCAATTTTTATCTCTTTTATTTCCTGTTGTAAACTAGTTATAGTTGGTCTAGATTGCCCATTTTTATTTTTATTTAATATCATAGTTAAATCATAAGTCTAAGTTTTACTAGGAATAATTTCTTTAATTTTTTGTCATTCATCAAAACTTTTAAGTAATTTTTTAAGAAATTTTTCTTTAAAATTTACATCATCAATATGGTTTATTAATTCTAACATGGAGTTTTGTTCTTTAGTTAGTACATTTACTGATTTCTCTGATGAACTAGTTTGTAATTCATCAATTTGATTATCACTTTCACTTACTGAATCTTCAGTTTCTATAATAATATATAATTCCTGGATTTTATTTATTATTTCTTCATCTAATTTTAATTCATTTAATTTTTTATTAAATTTGTAAAATTTTACTGTATATCCTTTTTATCCGCAATTATAACAAGTTAATTCTTTATAAGATTTTTTACTAGTTTATGGTTTAAATGTCTGTTTATAAGGTTTTTTCTAGGGTTTTTTTTTATAATTTCTTTTCTTACTATAATATTATTCTTTATTACCTAAATTTCTATATTTCTTTTTGTAATAATATTTCTTTTTATATTTATTATAAGGTTTTATTACTGAGCATTTTCCATTACAGTCTTTTGTTTTTAAATTTATACCATAATCAAATTTTTTACAAAATGATCCTAATTCTTGTTTAGTTTTACGCATTTCATATTTTAGAGTTTTTTTGTAATTTTATATCTTGACATAATTGTAAACCTTCTTTATGAATTATACTTATTAATTGACCTTAAGTTAATTTATCATAAGGGATTGGATTACCAAATTGTTGCTTTATATTATTCCTTACCTTTTCTCCTAGGAAAAATGGAAGTCCTGCCAAAAACTTTTCTTTCCAAAAAGCTTGGTTAGAATCTTCACGAAGCATTAATCTTGTTAAAAATGTGGTTTTATAATACTGGAAATCACTTAATTTTTTACATCTTAAATTACTTAATAGTTCAACATTTTTATCCTTAATATGGGAAGAATCTCCTAAAAAATGTAAAGATATTGTGAATATTAATGTAGCAACTGCATCTTGAATTTTTCTCCATTTTCATTTAATATTGGTAAATTATCATTATCTTTACGAACTGCATTTAATATTTCTAAATGATCTTTGTCAGTAAGATGATAATCTCACCAACCTTTTAATTGACCAGTAAAACCTGCAATTATTATTTTAGCAATTGACCTATTTGATGCATATGATTAAGTTCTATAAGCATTTGATGCAATTGTCATTTGTTGTAATAAATTTAATATATTATATTCTGATAAGCCATCTATATTCCATTCATATAAAGTAGATGCATTATATTTATACTGTGATAAGACATTTGGTTTATCAATTAATCCTAAATCGGGTGCCATACTAACTTTTATCATTATTTCTTTATTATATGAAATTGGATTTATTTCAAATTCAAAATTTTTTATATCTTCTCTTTCTGCCATACTTTGTTTTGATTCAGAACTTGTACTATCATCATATTTTCTATCATACTTATACTTTTTGATTGTGGAGTATCTGGAATTACTTGCTTAGATTCTGATGATGATTATATTTTACTTAATTGATCTTTTATGGCTTTTACAAAATCATTATCTTTTATTTTTAATTCTTTTTGACTAGATGTTGAAACTTGAAATGGTTTAAAAACATGTGATTTTAATTCCTTTTAAATTTTTGTCTCTGCTTCTTTAAATTTTAATGAACTTTCTATTCTTTTTAACTGATTGCTAATACTTACTAAATTTGCATTATTAAAATTATTTTGCTCTATTATTTTTCTATAAGGATCATTTTCTGCTGCTAATTTAAATGGTGAACACGTTATTTCATTATCTCCATGTGAAAACTTACTAGTCATTTTAGGTGGATGTTCACTTTGAATTATTTTATTATTTATTTGCCATTCTGGCCTTTTATTCCATACAGTTATTGGATTAATATGATCTTTTTTCATTATTTTATACCATTTAAAGAATTTTAATTTAATTTAATTTTGATTTACAAATTCAAAATATTCCTCTTGTAATTTATTAAAATTACTTGATTCTATTATTTTTTGTAATTTCTTTATAAAATTCATCTTTATTCCAATTAAATTCTTTACTAATTACATTAACTTCTCTATCCATATTATTCATATTTTTTGTTATAGCCGATGTTGATGGTGAATTCGGAGATGAGAAATTAGTTTGATTTAAATAATTATCAAGTGGATTTGGTTCTGAATATACTGCCTGTGGAATTGACGAACTATAATCTACTCCTTTCATTTTAAGATCTTTACTGGATTCTGGAATATCTGAAGTGGAAAACCTTGGTTTTATCAATGTTTGAATTACCGGTTTAGAATCATTTTCTTTATATGATGCATATATTATTGATGGTAATTTTGAAACTCTTTCCAATTCTTCTATTGAAATGGATGAGGACAAATTTGTATATTTACTACTTATACTTCTTTGATTAAATTTTAAAGATACTTAACCATCTTCGTATTGTTCAATTTTACTTAAATTAACATTAGGTTTTATTATTTTCTCAGGTTCTGGAGGAGCCACTGCCCCTTCTAATATCCATTCATCTGGAAGTGAAATATCTTTCCATTGTATAGTTTTAGGAATTACCGTATTTGTTTTAGTTAAATCAGTTTGTAAAAATCTAGTTTCACCAATTTTAGGTTGTAATTTATATTTAACTCCAAATGTAGAAATCATTGCTTTCTAATGAATTTTATAAATTAATGCTATGGGTATAGATCCTTGCAACATTTTATAATTATGAGTTTTT
>CANYBF013051131.1:0-10003 GCA_948192965.1 Dalechampia spathulata | reverse complement strand
ATGGACTTCAATATATAGTTTAATACTCCAAGTAAAACAAGTTCATTCAAAACATTGTACTATATAATGAATAATGCCTTTATTAATAAAACGTATAGTACAAATACACATGATGCTCTAGAGCATACACTAACATTTCTTGTAAAGCATGAATCCATTCATGTAGGACCTGTATACATACCGTTTCCATGACTGATTCAATCTTCTTCCTTGATATGCACCGAAGTTGTAGACCATCTGATGTTCTTCTGTAGAGAACACTATGATGCTAGGTAAAGTTGGCTGCTAGTCTGTGTAGGGCTAGCTTATTAGTCTTGTTGGCTTCTTCTGGATAGGCACTTGTTTTTAAAAAATTCATGATATCAGCATACCATGGAATCTCATCTTGTTGGTCTAGTACCATAACCCATTCTTCTTCATAGCAAGGAATTCTCGACTGCTTGATGAATACAGGCTGAAGCCAGTATGGCCAAAGCGTCAGCCATCTGATTTTCTTCACGTGGTATGTGAATGAATTGGCATGAGCTGAAATTGCAAACCATGATTGGGCACCGATCATTAGCAATACTTCTAACCCGAATAGACATGCTTTATACTCAGCCATATTATTGGTGACTGGAAAGCTTAACTGCTTTGAAAGCATAATGAGTTCACCTTCAGGAGTGATTAGCATAACTCCTATACCTGCACCTATTCTGTTAACTACACTGTCAAAGTGAAACTACCATTTCTAGACATCAACTGCCCCCAAGTGCTCATCTGGGAAGTCCAACTCAAAAGTCTCAAAGTCATCCATCAGCCTGGATGCTAAGAATTTGATAATTGCTCTACCTTTAATCACCTTGGTAGTGATGTATTATACATCAAACTCTGATAACAGGATCAGCCACTTGGAGAGTTTCCCTACCAATGAAGGATCTGCGTACAAGTACTTCATAGGGTCAACCTTGGAGATTACCTGAACTTGGTATGACTGGAAGTAGTGTCTGTGTTTCTTGGTGACCCAGACCATAGCCATTCATAGCTTTTCAATAGTGTTGTACTTACATTCCATTAGCAATAACTTCTTACTCAAGTAGTAGATAGCATGCTCAACTCCGGCGTCATTCTCTTGAGCCATCATAGCACCCACTGACTCCTCTTCTAAGACTAGATAGAGTAGTAATGGTTTTCCTGGTCGAGGTAGTTGTAGGATTGATGGGTTGGAGAGGTAATGCTTTACCCTCTCAAATGCACACTGGTGGTTCTCATCCCAAACCATAGACTGATTCTTCCTTAAAAGCTTGAAGATTGGCTCATACATGGTAGTGAGCTTGGCGATGAATCTACTGATGTACTAGAGCTATCCTAGGAATCCCCTAACTTTGGTCTTAGGTCTAGGGATAGGCATCTCAATGATTGACTCTGCCTTATCAGGATCTACTTTAATATCCCTCTGATTGACAATGTGACCCAACAGCTTACCGGATGTCACCCCAAATGTGCATTTCTTTGGGTTTAGCCTGAGTCCATATTTTTCAATGCATGTGAGAAATCTGTCAAGAGCAGCTAGATGCTCTCCTCTAGTAGGAGACTTCACCATCATATCAGCTACATAGACTTCAACCTTCTGATGGATCAAATCATGCAAAAAGGTTATTGTGGCTCGTTGGTAGGTAGCACCTACATTCTTCAAGCCAAAGGGCATGACCTTGTAGTAGGTCTCCTATTCTATGATGAAAGCTATCTTCACCTTATCTGTAATTGCCATCAAGATCTGGTTATACCCGGAAAATCCATCGGTGAAGGAATACATAGTGCTAGCAGTTGCACTATCGACTAGCACATCGATATGAGGTAAAGGGAAGTCATCTTTTGGGTATGCTTTGTTCAAATCGTTGTAGTATACGCAAACTCTGACCCTACCATCTTTCTTGGGAACTGGAACCACGTTGGCCAATCATTCTGGGTAGTCAACCACTTCAAGGAATTTGGCATCTAATAGCTTTTGGACATCTTCCTTGACCTTTTGAGCCCACTCTGGTAGGAGGCACAATAGTTTTTGCTTAACTAGCTTGAACCTAGGCTTGGTCAGAATTATGTGTTCTGCAATAGTTCTATCGACACCTGGCATGTCTTCATAGCCTAGAGCGAAGGCTTTTATTTGCTTTTTCAATGCACTGATTATTTCTGTTCTCTATTCAAAGGTCAAGTCTGATGTAATCTACAATAGACATGGCTTGTCATTTGTGTTAATGTTAACATTTTCAATACAGGATGCATTAATGTCAAAAATGCTCATGTAATGCTCATGCTCATGCACAAAGCCATTAGAATACACATCACAAACATAAGCAAAGTTATTCTTCATTGCATTATATTTAGATGGAATTACATCATCATCAAATAAAATAAAAATTGGGACATCAATGTCCTCTTACAACAACTCCTCAAAGGTGCTATCCACCAGAGTAGCAATGTCTTCATAGACCTTTGGTAGCAGCAGGTCCTCCATGTCCAAGTTCTATAGCTTGGCTCCCAATGCAGTGACTGTAGTGATTTCTAGCTCCAGGCGGCCAGTGGTGAGATCAACAATGTCACCAAAGATCTGAAAAGCATCATCGGGGATAATGGTGAAGGAAGCAGTAGTCTTCTCTATTACTATCAAGGCTGACAGGTCATAGACATCATCAAAAATGGTAAACTGTTGATCAAAGAAGTCATCCGAATTAGGCAACTTGGAAGGATGGTCATACTGTATCTCTCCTTGGATGAAGATGACCATCTTGCACTCTTCTGGTTTATCTAAAGTGTAAGGATCAAACCCAATGCAGTACCTCTCTTCCCACATGGCTGTAGGAATGTTGAACTCTACAAGACCCTACTGGTACCGGCCTATACTGGTACCGGCCTAAACCTCTGCTAGGCATAAAGTTCATCATTTACATCATGCTCTCCATAGTGGGACTCAGTTGGTATGAGTAGGATTCAAGTTCTCCAATGGTAGCGATCTGAAAACCAGTCATAAGAGGGACATCTTCCCTGATGTAGGCTAAAGCAACCTTATCATCAGCAGCAATGGTAACCATACCTTCATTATATGGAAACTTGATCTTTTAGTGCAAGGTGGATGGTACACCTCTTTGGGGATGGAACCACAGCTAGCCCAATAGCAATGCAAAAGACACCGAAATGTCAAGAACTATAAACTCCACTACGGATTTTATTGGCCCGACATTGATAGTGGCAGTGAAGGTACCAGTAACCTCCCGTTTAAACTCATCATAAGCTCTTATGATAGTTTTGTACAGCTTCAAGTCTAAAAGTTGAACCCCAAGCTTGGGCAGCACCTTAAGAGGGCAGACATTGATGTCGGAACCGTCATCCACCATGATGTAGGGAGTGGAGAAGTTCATGATATTCACCCTGATGAAAAGTGCTTTATTGTGGTGGATACCATCAGCCAGTAGATCCGCATCAGAGAAAGTGATCATGCTAGATAGTAATTCCCAGTTTACCAGCTGACTTTTCATGCTGAAGGTAGAAATGGATGGGGAGATTCTCATGCTTGAGAGTGCTTTGACGACGGCCCATTAATGCTGTTGGGAGGATAGCACCAAGTCCCAGAAGCTGATGTTAGCCTGTGTCTTCTTCAACTACTTGAGAATAATATTATCAGGCTAAGCAACCTGATCAGTTGGTTGTGGAGCATGAACATTGCTTGGACTAGCCTCGTCCTTAACGAGCCTAGCCTCGGTTGGCTTTTTAGGAGCTTCTGGCCTCTTCCCAAGATCGAGAGGAGTGAATACCTTACCACTATGAGTCATGTTACGGACTCAAGAGGGCATCTTGTTAGCACCTAACCCTTTCTGTTTGTTAGGCAATTTTAGCGCTGGCTTAGCTGCCTTGGAAGTCTTGGCTGACTTACCTTTCTTAGAGGCTTGCTTCTCTAATGTTTCAAACTTAGAAGCATCTTGAGTAACTGTAAACTCATCCTCTGAACTGTCATACCATATGTAAATGGCACCAATGTCAAACCCACCATTGAGTCAGAAAGTAATAGCGGGTAACTGAGCAATCTCTTCACTGCCAAGAGGAGAGAAAGAGTTAAGAACCAGGGATTCTGGCAACCTTGATTAGACCATGTAGGTGCAGTTAGCTTTATGGTAGTTAGGCAATGGGCTTATCTTGGTTGATGTTTTGGATTTCTCAAGGTCTTCGATCTCATAAGAGTCAATGAGGTTTTGAATGACCAGTCTGAGAGAGCGACAATCATCAGTGTTATGGCCGTGATGCTGGTGATAGTGGCAGTAAGTTTTGGTATCCACCGAGGCTGAGGGTGGTGTTTTGAAGTTTAGCTCTAGTGACTTGATGAGCTTGGCTTTGAGGAGATGCCTAAAAACCTTGGAAAGTAGCATTCCAAGATCTGAGAACTTTCAGGATGGGGTAGTGTTTCAGAGCATGGGATTTGGTGTTTGCAAGGCATTACTGTAGTGAGGTTTTTGCTGTGTTTGGGTGTAAGTAGTTATTTTAGGTTTGAGGAAGGAAGGCTCTTTTTTCTTACTCTCAGTCTGTTCGATCTGCTGGCCAATAGAATAGATGTCCTCAAAGGTATGGAATGTCTGATACTTCAGCTTATCCTGGTAGAGTGGAAATGACCCCATAATAAGCTTATTGATCATGTCAGATTTAGACGGCTTTTGCCTGACCAATGCAACTTTGTCCATCCATCTGCTAAAGTAATCCATGAATGACTCATTGATTTTCTACTTAACCATTTCTAAATCCATCAAAGTTACATCAAATTAGGATTTAAACCCATATTGTTTATAGAAGGTAGTACAAAGAGGCTTCCACTCGATCATGTTTACCTTGTTTAGACTGTGAAACCAAGCCAGCACTGGTTCCTCCAGTGAGATGAAGAAGAGTCAAACTATTTGATCATCTGACAGGTCTGTAGTGCTCATCATCATGGTGTAAGTCTTCAGATGGTTCTTCTAGTCCCCAACTCCGCTGTACTTGGGAACATCAGAGAGCTTGAACTTGGCAGGCAGCCCCTTGATAGCTCAGATGAAGAACTCATCAAAGTCCAGATTAGACCCCATGCTTTTGGTCTTCATGATAGAATACAACTGTTCTATTTTCTGCTCCAAGACAGTTATCTCAGATTTCCAAACATCATGCATATGGAGTGAGACATCATTATCAGTCTCCACGTCATATAGGTTGACGCCTTTCCCCTTTTCCTTGATAGGAGCTGGTGGGGTGATGAAGTCACCAGGACTGAGAGCCTCTCAGATCTGCTGTTGTAGATGGGTCTTGAAGTCATCATTCAAGAGCTTGGCCATAGACTGATAAATGAGCTTTTGAACTGTAGCAAGTATGGCCTCATCTAGTGTTGAGGTAGGAGGGTCAGATGATGATGCAATATTTCTGGCATGCTGAGAGTCTGACATAGTCTATACATGATAGAAAGAGTTAGCATGAATGCATGAGTATACACATGCAGTTGTATGTGGTATATATGATGTGACATGTAGGATGTATGCGTGACCTATGCTAGGAAACATGCGATGTTATGGCTGCGTAACAAAGCGGGTTAGCATGTGTAGGCATGAGATGTACATGATGTATCACGTAGAATGTATGCATGACCTATGCTAGGAAACATCCAATGTTATGGTTGTAAAAGGAATTTTGTTAGAAGATTGCATGAGTATGCATGTATGCATGTTGGACAGAAAACACGAAACGATTAATGAACACATAGCACAGAGCAACGCTCCCTACCACCCTTATACCTCCACGAGAATTGGTTGTTCAATATCTCCTATCCTAGGTGGGATACTAACATGAAGTTAAACTAGGAACTCGAGGCGTGATTCTCTCAATAAGGAAAGCAAAAGGTTTGATCGTTGCCTAATCATATGAGGGATTATGACTAAAACCCAACAGCATTTCGATCTAGTCATATTGTTATGATAATTAAATGCTGATGTAATTGGCATGAGGTTATACAACCATACAGAATTATGATAGGATTCTGACTCTTAGTAGAGCAATATGAGCATGATTATATTGTTATAATAAGAGTATGCTCATGGAATAAGCATGAGGTTGTGCAACCATACGGAATCGTGAAAGGATTCTGACTCTTAGCAGAGCAATACATGCATGATCATATTGTAATGAGAAGAGTATGCCCATAGAATAGGCATGAGGTTGTGCAACCATTCAAAATCATGAAACGATTCTGACTCTTAATAGAACAAAGCAAGCATGATCATATTATAATGATAAGAGTATGCCCATGGAATAAGCATGAGGTTGTGTAACCATTCATAATCATGAAAGGATTTTAACTCTTAGCAGAGCAATACGAGGGAGGAAAATAGGTAAGGTTTATGCAATTCCACTGATATGATAGGGCAAAGATCCACATAGCATGCAATAAAGGTCCTAGTTTGGAATATTGCTAGGCTTACTATATGGGCTTTTAGTCCAGTTTTGAGAACAGGCTAAGGTCTCCTGCCACATTGTCCACAAGCTATCCAACCAAATGGAATCATCGATATAGGACTATACCTCATGTCTATCTGTCAAGAATCATTGATGGTTATCAGTACAGTGTAGTGAGTGGTGAAGGTAGATTCACTTTTCTGAGGAGTCGAATGGAGTCTAAGGTACTCATTCACCCATAATCACCGGCTTGATACGGGAGGTTATGTGGTGTGTACAAAAATGGACTAGTGTTGTGATGCATACAATTAATACAACTATGATGGGAAAATTGATATGGAAACTCTTAGATACCACCACTCCTTTATAGTGATGTCCCCAGTGGAGTCGCCACTGTGAGTGTCGATTTCTACCGACCACCCAGAGCGAGGCTTGCAAAGCTCATTGACCAGGGACCGCACTTAGAGCAAAAGCATAGTCTTCCTAAGGGGCTACCTCAGGGAATGATATAGACTAGAAAGAGTCATAAGGGAGTCACCCTCGGATGGTTCCGGATTGGTTCAACTAACCCACAACATGAGTGCTAGTTAAACCCTTCAAAGATTGGGTTTAGGTGGTGTAGATCTATTTCTATGAGTTTCCAAAATTGATTTTACCATTATAGTTGGAATTAATTATCCTAAGCAGGCAAGCATACGAGCGTATATGTAAGCATACAATGCGACATGCGATTTGGCATTGAATGGTTGCATGTAGAATGACATATAATGCTATATGGCATTTGGATGACATGGCATATGCATGACATGTTACATGATGACATATTAAAATGACATGGCATATGCATGACATGACATAATAATTCATGGCATACTAAAATGACATGGCATAGTGATGCGTGGGTGATTTGGCATTTGACATGGCATGTGACATGGCATATGACATGGCATGTGACATGGTATATGATATGGTATGTAATGTGGAATACAACATGACATGGCATATATGGCATAATGGCATATGACATGATGAATTAGCATGGTAGCATGTGATATGGCATGGCATAATGGCATGACATGGCATATTGGCAGATAGCATGGCAAGTTGTGCGTATGGCATTGTATATTGGCATATTTGCATTGTATTGGCATACGAGATAATATATGTTATGGTCATGGCGTATGCATGGCATAGCATAGAAGTGTGTGATGTGGCATGTGACATGGCATGTGATATGATATGGCAGATATATTTAAGTAAATATAATAAACCATCCATGAATGAAAAATAATAAAGGCTGGTGAAAGGGAATCGAGGAAATAGGGGATACACATAGGATTTTAGGGGATAAATTATTACAAAACTATGAATAATTCTATCCTATTATAAAAATATCCTCGTATACATCATTTTAGGACATTAAGTAACGTCCCGTCCTCCTCGGGTATTTTTTCCGCCTTGGGTAGCACGAGCCAAAAATGCATGAATGGATATTATGCAAAATAAACAAGTAAATTCATTAGTAGCAAATGAATTTAGGATTTATTTGACTAGTCCAATGCCATACGAAAGCACGAACCAAGAGCTAAAATCCCACTAATTTTGTGGCAACAATCATGTGAATTAACACAAGCTGGATCATGAAAATTAATTAAATAAAAATAATTTTAAGCAAAATTATTTTTACTTGATCATGGAAAATGAAATGGGAATTTCTAACATCACATGAAACAATTGGAGATAGCGACTCAACCAACTTAAAA
Source organism: Dalechampia spathulata (assembly GCA_948192965.1). Taxonomy (NCBI): domain Eukaryota; kingdom Viridiplantae; phylum Streptophyta; class Magnoliopsida; order Malpighiales; family Euphorbiaceae; genus Dalechampia; species Dalechampia spathulata. The sequence goes on along the minus strand of CANYBF013051131.1, from coordinate 1,802 downwards.
CCAATCCTTTCAAAAATCATATTTATACAAGTTAAATAAGCATTTAATCATGAAAAATTAATTTTGAGTCCAAAATTAATTAAATGTAATTGATTTATGATATATTCAATACACTTCAGTTACTACCAAACATCAAATGTTACTGGAATTATCAAAACGGGTTTGACAATGAATGAAAAACGTGATTTTTCAAAAACTTTTCAAGGAACATGCGCGCGCATATAGTGCTATGTGCGCAATATATAGGCTATGTGCTATGCACATACTATGATGTGTGGTTCACATAGGGAGTGAATGTACATGAAAATTAAATTTATTAGTATAAAAACAATCTACAGACAAATCCCAACAAGTGTAATGAAGACAGTACCTCATTTTGAGCATGAATCGACCTTCGAATTGCAAATCAAACAAGTAAATGTGTATTAATTTGAATAATCAATTTTCATGCTAAAATAAATTAGATCTGGACAATAGTTGACAAATCCAGAACACTAAGACTATAGAAAAGCCATTAATGTTGCTGGAAACATCAGATCCGGGGCCAGAATAGAGTAAAAATGGAAGCAAAAACCGATTTTCTAAAAAAATAGAGGCCTATGTGCATAGCATATAGACCTATGTGTGCCACACACAGGCTGTGTGTGGCACACATAAATGAAGGTGTGGTGCACATAGCAGAGAAAATATAAGAAAAATGAGGTTTTTCAAAAAAAAAAACCTGAGATCCGGGTCAAATCTAAGCAGATCTAAAGTGGAAAATGTATTTTTGACTCGTAGATGAGCATCTAACTTGAAAATTAATTTTTAAGGCTAAAAATTAATTAGATCTAAAGAATATATGATAGATCAAGAACACTAGAGGCATGGAAAAGCCTTTGATGAAGCTATATTCATCAGATTGGGGATGAATCGGAGAAAAACGGGAGAAAATATGCATTTTTTGGAAAATTTAGGGACTATATGTGCAACATATAGGCCTATGTCACCATGAAATCTAGCTCGGATCTAGGTAGATCCAAGCTAGAAACTTGTGATTTTGATAACAAAAAAGCATTAGTAATAAAAAATAAACATGATTGAAGCTAATTAACACAAAATCAAGCCAAAAATTGAAGGATTTTGGTAAAATCCAGAAGAAAGTGGAAGAAAAATGAAGATTTACCTTATGACAGTAGGTTTTTCTTTAAAGTCTTGCTTCTAAATGTGCTTAGGGAGCCTAACTAGTGTTAATTAGTCTCTAAATCTTAAGAAATTTACTTAATTAAGTGTTTAATTAAGTGAGGAATGATTTTGGCAGAGTTTTGGCTTGCTTTTAGCAATTTTCTAGATTGATTTTTCATGAACCCAAGCTCTATATTTATAGAGGGAAATTAGGGTTTAGCAAAAATGTAATTTTCAATCTGGAAATTGAAAATTTATGGGCTATGTGCACCACACATAGCCTATGTGCACAACATGTAGTGCTATGTGCTACGCATATAGCATTTTGACCCATCACATAGGGCCTACTATGGCCACATCGGGACGTGCACCCCATGCCCAATAAGCATCATTTCATGCCTTAAAACATTGTATGATATGGCGCACATTAGATTTGGTTCCAAGAAGGCTCCCGACCAAACGTCTTTTTTCGCTATATGCATAGTACATAGTGCTATATGCTACATATATAGCATTTTGCCCCTAGGCGTTTTACCTGTTAATGTATGCTCTAGAGCATCATGTGTATTTGTACTATACGTTTTCATTAATAAAGGCATTATTCATTATATAGTACAATGTTTTAAATGAACTTGTTT
>CANYBF013050150.1:0-22919 GCA_948192965.1 Dalechampia spathulata | reverse complement strand
AGGCCCGGGTTTTATTTCCTAGTTTTTCTAGTCATTCAATTGAATTGGCAAAACAAACTGGGTGGCGACTCCACTTAATAACCTCGATGCGATCTTTCTAGGTTAAAGAAACAATCAACTATGGAAGTACGCCATTGAGAGAAAGCACCACGGCATCTCACACCGAACAGCGTGCAGCGCTCCTGCGTCCGGGGCGCGCTACTCTTACACCAATTAAATGTTTGGATTGTAAATCGGAGGTCGATCTGAGCTTAAAAGGTATCACTGTCTCCATTAAAGTTGCATATTTTTATCTGTAGATCATTTTTGTATTGACAAATTTGATTTTCTTGCAGATTGTCCTCTGATGTGCGCCACACATAGCCTATGTGTGGCGCACATAACCTGATGCGCGGCACACATAGTTCACGTTTTTCTAGAAAAAACTATATTTTAGGCCATATTTTCATTGTATTTTGATGTATCCAGTGGTATTTGAGTCTCACAGTGGCTCAAGTATTCTGGACTTGTCATAAAAAAATACATTTAATTAATTTTGGCCTTAAAATTAATTTTTACGATAAAAATGCAATTTTCACTCGTATAAAATGCGGTTTTGAAAGGATTAAATTTTAATTGGTTGAGGGGCTATCTCCAAAATATTCCAAGTGATATTAGCACTCCCAATTCATTTTTCCATGATCAAACAAAATAATTTTGCCAAAAATTATTTTTATTAAAATGAATTTCCACGATCCGGTTCGTGTTTATTCTTATAATTATTGCCTAATAATTGCTGGATTTTGACTCTTGGTTCGTGCTTTTAAATGGCATTGGACTAGTCAAATAAATTCAAAATTCATTTACTACGAATGAATTTTATTTATTTATTTTGCATATTATCCATCCGCATTTTTGGATCGTGCAAAACCAAAAGGAATAGTGCCCATGAAGGAGGGGACGTTACTTAGCATCCCAAAATATGTATGTGAGGACATTTATGTAATAGGATAGGATTTATTATTGGTCTGTAATAATTCCCCCTATCTTGCGTGTACCTCTAATTTCCTCAATCCTTTTCCACCGGCCTTTATTATTTTTTGCTCGTGGATGAATTTATATTTGCTTAAGTATATATATCATTCATGTCACATGCCATGTCACATGACATAATCATACACTACTATGCATGCCATGCATATACTGTATGCCATAACATACCATATTTCCGTATGCATATACATATAAATACACTAATACGTAAAACATGCCAATACGCAATCAATCAATACACCTTGCCATATATGCCATGTCATGTCATATAATATGCCACGTTGTATGCCATAAACGCATGTCATACCGTATGTCACACACACACTATGTTGAATACATATTCACATACGCACCACTATGCCATGTCACGCATATGCCATGCCATACATCATTTAACATGCTATGTATATGGTATGCTACACACTATGCCATGTCATGCATATGCCATGATATACATCATTTCACATTCCATGTCACATGATACAAGCACATTCTACTATGCATGCCATGCATATACCATGTCATACATCATTTCACATGCCATGCATATGGTATGCCATGCATTATTCACATGTCATGCATATGATATGTCATTCAATTCACATGTCATGCATATGATATGTCATTCAATTCAAATGTCATGCATATGATATGACATTCAATTCACATGTCAGGCATATGATATGTCATCCACTATGTCATGCATATGCCATGCCATATATCATCACACATGCCACGTATTTGGCATGTCATACATATAACATGTCATGCATATGCCATGTATTACATCACCATACATATCATGCATATTATATGCCATACATCATTCACATGCCATGCATATGATATGTCTTTTATTATGTCATGTCATAACATATACCATGTCATGCATCACTTCGCATATCATGCATGAGATATGTCATTCATCTCACATGTCATGCATATGCCATGTCACACACTTCATACATTATGCATATGCCATGCATACATTACGTATACGCCCAATGCCATACAACCCCTAAAACATTAACGCATAACACTATCTATTTACAATGATTATGTGCTTACGTATCATACTAGGTTGCCAAATCATGCAGATGATATGTCATTCACGCTCACATGTCATGCATATACCATGTTACTTTTTTGCTATTTTGTATGTCATGCATATGCCATGCCATCCAAATGCCATATAGCATTATGTCATTTTACATGCAACCTTGCAATGCCAAATCACATGTCGCGCTGTGTGCTTACATTTACACTCGTATGCTTGCCTGCCTAGGATAATTAAATCTAACTATAATGGTAAAATTGATTTTGGAAACTCGTAGAATAGATCTCTACCACCCAAACCCAATCTCTGAAGGGTTTAACTAGCACTCATGCTATAGGTCAGTTGGACCAATCCGGAACCATCCGGTGGCGACTCCCTTGTGACTCTTTCGAGTCCGTATCAGTCCCTAAGGGAACCCTTTAGAAAGACTGCGCTTTTGCTCCAAGTGCAGCCCCCGATCCATGACTTTTGCAAGCCTTGTTCTGGGCCCTGGCAGAAACCGGTGCTCACAGTGGCAACTCCACTGGGGACATCACGATGAAAGAGTGGTGGCATCTAAGAGTTTCCATAACAATTTTCCTATCATAGTTGGATTAATTGTATGCATCACAACACTAGTCTGTGTCTGCACACACCATATAACCTCCCGTGTCAAGCCGATGATTGTGGGTGAGGGAGTACCCTGGACTTCATTCGACTCCTTGGGAAAGCACATCTGCTTTCACCACTCACTGCACTGTACTGATAACCATTGATGATTCCTGACGGATAGATGCAAGGTATAGTCCTATATCGATGATTCCATTTGGTTGGATAGGTTATGGACAACGTGGCGGGAGACCTTAGCCTGTTCTCAAAACCGGACTAAAGCCCATGTAGTAAGCCTAGCAATATTCCAAACTAGGACCCTTATTGCATGCTATGTGGATCTTTACCCTATCATATGAGTGGATTTGCATAGACCCAGCCTATTTTCCTCCCACATATTGCTCTACTAAGAGTCAGAATCCTTTCATGATTCTGTATGGTTTCACAACCTCATGCCTATTCCATGGGTGTACTCTTATCAAAATAATATGATCATGCCCGTATTGCTCTACTAAGAGTCAGAATCCTTTCATGATTCCATATGGTTGCACAACCTCATGCCTATTTCACGGGCATACTCTTATCATTACATTATGATCATGCTCGTATTGCTCTGCTAAGAATCAGAATCCTTTCATGATTCCGTATGGTTACAAAACTTCATGCCAATTTCATCAGCATTCTCTTATCATTATAATATGATTAGGTTGAAATGTTGTTGGGTTTTCATCGTAATCCCTTATATGATCAAGCAATGATCAAACCATTTGCTTGCCTATTTGAGGGAATCGTGCCTCGAGTTCCCAGTGTAACTCTGGGTTAGTATCCTACCTAGGATAGGAGAACTTGAATTGACTAATTCTTGTGGAGGTATAAGGTTAGAAGGGAGCGCTGTTACATGCTACGTGTTCGCTAACCATTTCATGTTTTCTGTCCAAACACGCATACATGCATACTCATGCAATTCTCTAACAAATTTTTATTTTACAGCCATAATGCCAGATGTTTCCTAGCATAGGTCACGCATGCATCCTACGTGATGCATCACGTGCACCCACACATACGTATGCTAATTCACTTTATTGCAGCCATAACATCGCATATTTTTTAGCATAGACACCGCATACATCCTACGTGTCGCATCACGTGCAACCTTATGTGCATACTCATGCATCCATGCTAACCTTTTTCTGTCATGTACATAATCATGTTAGACTCATAGAATGCTAGGAATGTTGCATCCTCATCCAATCCTCCTTCTCCAATATTGGATGAGACCACTCTCGTTGCAGTTTAGAAGCTCATCGACCAATATGTGGCCAAGCTCCTGAATGAAGACTTCAAGACCCTCTTGCAACAACAGATCCGGGAGGCTCTTAGTCCTACAGAATTCATCACCCCACCAGCTCCAATCAAGGAAAAGGGGAAGGGTGTCAATCTGTATGACATCGAGACTGATGATGACGTCTCGCTCCAAATGCATGATGTTCGAAAAACTGAGACCACTGTCTTGGAGCAGAAGATACAACAGCTGCAGACTATCATGAAAACCAAGGGCATGGGGACTGACCTGGATTTTGATGAGTTCTCTGTCCATGCTATCAAGGGGCTACCTGCCAAGTTCAAACTCCCTGATGTTCCTAAGTACAATAGAGTTGGGGACCCGAAGAACCATCTAAAGACCTACACCATGCTGATGAGCACCACTGATTTATCGGATGATCAAATTGTCCGACTCTTCTTCATCTCACTGGAGGGACCAGTGCTAGCCTAGTATCACAGTCTAAACAAAGCAACCACAGTCGAGTGGAAGCCTCTTTGTACTACCTTCTATAAACAGTATGGGTTCAAGGCCCGATTTGATGTAACTTTGATGGATTTGAAAATGGTTAAATAAAAGGCCAATGAATCTTTCATGGATTACTTTAGTCGCTGGATGGACAAAGCCGCATTAGTCCGACAGAAGCCATCTAAATCAGATATGATCAATAAGCTTATCATGGAGTCACTGCCACTCTACCAAGATAGGCTGAAATATCAGACGTTCCACACCTTTGAGGACATTTACTCAGTGGGACAACGCATTGAGCAAACTGAGGGTAAGAAAAAGGAGCTCTCCTTCCCAAAACCCAAAACCACAACCTACACACAAACACAACCCAAATCCCACTACACCAACGCCTTACAAATACCAAAACCATAACACATCCATGCTATGCAAACACCAAACCCCATACTCCGGAACACTACGCCATCCCAAAAATTATCAGATCTTGGAATGCCACTTTCCAAGGTCTTTGGACGCCTTCTCAAAGCTAAGCTCATCAAGCCATTAGAGCCCAACTTAAAAACACCACCCCCAGCCTCGGTGGATACTAAAACCTATTGCCACTATCACCAGCACCATGCCCATAACACTGATGACTGTCGTTGCCTCAGACTTGTCATTCAAAACCTCATCAACTCTGATGAGATCGAGGACCCTAAGAAATCCAAACCATCTACCAAAACAAACCTGTTGCCAAACTACCATAAAGCCAACCGCACTTACATGCTCTAATCAAGGTTACCAAAATCCTTGGTTTTAAACTCCTTCTCTCCCCTCAGCAACAAGGGGAACACTCAGCTACTTACTATTACCTTCTACCCTGGTGGTGGATTCGACATTGGTGTCATCGACATATGGTATGAGAGTTCAAAGGATGAGTCAGTAGCTACTCAGAAACCCTCTAAGCCAGAACCATCAGACGCACAGGCTTCTGATAAGGGTAAGTCAACCGAGACTCCCAAGGCAGCCAAATCATTACCAAAACCACCCAAGTAGTAGAAGAGGTTAGGTTCCAACAAGATATCCTCTTGGGTTCACAACATGACTCGTAGCGGTAAGGTGTTCACTCCTCCCAACCTCAGTAAGAAACCTGAAGCTCCTAAGAAGCCGATCGAGGCTAGGCCTACTAGGGATAAGGCTGGTCCAAGCACTATTCCAGCTCCACAGCCAGCTAATCAGGTTACTCAACCTGATAATGTTATAGTCTAACATCAGTATTTGGGATTTGGTGCTATCCTCCTAACAGCATCAATGGGCTGTCGTCGAAGCACTCTCAAGCATGAGGATCTCTCCCTCTGCTTCTACCTTCAGCATGAAGAGTTAGCTGGTAAACCGGGAACTACCTTCCAGCATGATCACTTTCTCTGACGCGGATCTACCAGCCAAGGAAATCTGCCATAATAGAGTACTCTTCATTAGGGTGAATATCATGAACTTATCCACTCCCTATGTCATGGTGGATGATAAGTCAGGCATCAATGTTTATCCTCTTAAGGTATTGGCCAAGCTAGGGGTTCAGCTTACAGACTTGAAGCCCTGTAAAACCATCATTATTAGAGCATATGATGAGTCCAAATGGGAGGTTACTGGCACCTTTACTGCCACTATCACTGTCGGGCCTATCGAATCAGTGGTAGAATCCATAGTCCTAGACATTCTTGTATTATTTGTGCTACTCTTGGGCCGACCGTGGTTCCATCCCCTAGGAGGTGTGCCATCCACCCTACACCAGAAGATTAAGTTCCCACACAACGAGGGTGTGGTTACTATTGCTGCTGATGATGAGGTAGCTTTAGCCTGCATCAGAGAAGATATACCTCTTATGACTGGTTTCTAGATTTATGCTATCGGAGAGCCTGAATCCTACTCGTACCAACCGAGTCCCACTATGGAGAGGATGATGCAACTGATGGACTTCGTGCCCGGCAGGGGCTTAAGCCAGTACCAACAAGGTCCGGTGGAATTTGATATTCCTACAGCCATGTGGGAAGACAAATACTGCATTGGGTTCAATCCCTATACCTCAAAAAAGCCAAAGGAGTGCAAAATGGTTCTCTTCATCCAAGGAGAGACACAACATGATCATACTCCCGAGTTGCCTAACTCAGATGATTTCTTCGAGCAACAGTTTGCCATCTTTAGCAATGTTTGTGATTTGTCAGCCCTGACACTAGTTGGAAAGACTGCTGCTTCTTTTGCCATCAGCCCTGATGAAGCTTTCCAGATCTTTGGTGATGTTGCTAATCTCACCACTGGCCGTCTGGAGCCAGAACACACTACAGTCACTGCATTGGGGTCCAAGCTATAGAAATTGGACATTGAAGACTTGCTGCTGCAAAAAGTCTACGAGGACATAGCCACGCTAGTGGATAGCACCTTTGAGGAGCTTTTGTATGAGGACACTGATATCCCTATTTTTATGCTTTTCAATGATGATGTAATCCCATCTAAATATGAAGCAATAAAGAGTAACTTTGCTTATGTTTGTGATGTGTATTCTGATGGCATTGTGCATGAGCATGAGCATTACATGAGCATTTTTGACATTAATGCATCTTGCATCAAAAATATTAACATTAACACAGATGACAAGCCATGTCTCCTCCAGATTACATCATACTTGACCTCTGAAGAGAGAACAGAAATAATCAATGCATTGAAAAAGCACATAAAAGCCTTTGCTCTAGGCTATGAAGACATGCCAGGTGTTGACAGATCCATCGTGGAATACAGAATTCCTACCAAGCCAAGGTTCAAGCCAGTTAAGCAGAAGCTGTAATGCCTTCGACAAGAATGGGCACAGAAGGTCAAGGCAGATGTCCAGAAGTAGTTGGATGCCAAATTCCTTGAGGTGGTTGACTATCCAGAATGGTTGGCCAATGTGGTTCCGATTCCTAAGAAAGACGGCAGGGTCAGAGTCTGCATAGACTACAGGGATCTGAACAAAGCATGTCCAAAGGATGACTTTCCTTTACCTCACATTGATGTGTTAGTTGATATCGCAGCCGCTAGTGCTATGTATTCCTTTGTTGATGGATTCTCGAGGTACAATCAAATCCTGATGGCAGTTACAGATAAGGTAAAAATAGCTTTCATTACAAAATGGGGGACCTACTGCTATAAGGTCATGCCTTTTGGCTTGAAGAACGTGGGTGCTACCTACCAGCGAGCCGCAACAATGCTGTTCCATGATTTGATCCACAAAGAGGTCAAATTCTATGTGGATGACATGATGGTGAAGTCTCCTACCAGGGGAGAACATACGACTGCTCTTGATAGATTTCTTATGCGCGTTGAGAAATATGGACTCAGGCTGAATCTGAAGAAGTGCACATGAGGGGTGACATCCGGCAAGCTGTTGGGCCACATTGTGAGTCAGAGGGGTATCGAAGTGGATCCTAATAAAGCAAAGTTGATCATTGAGATGCCTATTCCTAGAACTGAGATGGAAGTTAGGGGATTCCTGGGATAACTCCAGTACATTAGCAGATTCATCGCCAAGCTCACTACCATATGTGAGCTCATCTTTAAGCTTTTGAGGAAGAACCAACCTATGGTTTAGGATGAGAATTGCCAGTTTGCTTTTGAGAGGGTGAAGCATTACCTCTCCAATCTGTCGAGCCTGCAACCACCTCATACAGGAAAGCCATTACTTCTCTATCTAGCCTTAGAAGAGGAGTCAGTCAGTGTTATGATGGCTCAAGAGAATGACGCCGGAGTCAAGTATGTTATCTACTACCTGAGTAAGAAGCTATTACCAACTGAGTGCAAGTACAGCACTGTTAAGCAGCTATGCATGGCTATGGTTTGGGTTACCAAGAAACTCAGGCATTACTTCCAGTCATACCAAATACAAGCAATCTCCAAGGTTGATCCTATGAAGTTCTTATATGCTACTCCTTTGCTAGTAGGAAAACTCTCCAAATGGTTGATCCTGTTGTCAGAGTTTGATGTGTAGTACGTCACAACCAAGGTGATCAAAGGCAGAGAAATTGCCAAATTCTTAACATCCAGGCTGATGGATGATTCTAAGACCTTCGAATTGGACTTCCTAGATGAACACTTAGGGCAGTTGACGTCCAGAAATGACAGTTGCAGTTGGATGGTGCAGTCAACAGAAGGGGTGCAATTATAGGAGTTGTGCTAATCACTCCCGAAGGTGAGTTAATAATGCTTTCAAAGCGGCTGAGCTTCTCAGTCACCAATAATATGGCTGAGTATGAAGCATGTCTCTTCAGGCTAGAAGCATTGCTAATGATTGATGCCCAGGATGTACAGATATTTGGTGATTCGATGCTAGTCATTCACCAATCCACGGTCGAGTGGGAAGTCAAAGAGGAAAGACCCAAGCCTTATGCTGAATACATGAAGCTCATGGTCCACAATTTTAGCTCCTGTCAATTTATTCACATGCCGTATGAAGAGAATCAGATGGTCGATGCCTTGGCCACACTGCCTTCAGCCTGTGAGCAACCGCAGAGTCAAATTCAACTTGTATTCATCAAGCAGTCAAGGATCCCTTGTTATTTTAGAGACTGGGTTATGGTGCTAAACCAGCAAGATGAGACCCCATGGTACGCTGATATCATGAATTTTCTGAAGACTGGTGCTTATCCAGAGGAAGCCAACAGAACTGATAAGCTAACTCTACGCAGGCTAACAACCAACTTCACCTAGCATCAGGGCGTTCTTTACAGAGGAATGGTAGATGGTCTACAACTTTGATGCATATCGGGGAAGGATATTGAATCAGTCATGGAAATGGTATACACTGGTGTATGCAAGCCTCACATGAATGGATTCGTGCTTTACAAAAAAATCTTATGCCAAGGATACTTCTGGCTCACTATGGAGATGAACTGTATGCAATTTTTATGGAGATGCCATGAATGCCAGATTCATGGAGACCTGAGTCACCTACCATCAATCGAATTGCAGAATTTGACTACACCTTGGCCATTCTCAGCTTGGGGAATTGACATCATTGGTGAGATTCATCTTAACACATCTAATGGACATGGGTACATACTAGTAGCCATTGACTACTTCTCTAAATGGGTAGAAGCTGAATCCTACGATAAACTGGGGGCAAGATAGGTTGCCAAGTTTATAGAGAAGAATCTCATATGTCGATATGGGGTGCTGCATCACCTAGTGTTAAGCAATGGAGTATAATTCTAAGCTCAAGTTGCAGACTTGTTGGAGAGATATGGGATTGAGCACCATCGATCCTCTCCTTACTGCCCTCAAGCTGATCGGGCAGTCGAAGGGGCTTACAAGACGATCAAGCGCATCTTAGCTAAGATGGTACAGACTTACAGGGATTGGCATGAGCAGTTGCCATTCACATTATGGGGTTATAGAACCACTGTAAGGAGTCCTATGGGTGCTACCCCCTACTCTCTTGTTTACAAGACAAAAGCCGTATTACCAATCAAAGTGGAGCTGAAATCACTTCGTGTCATTCTAGAAGCTCACTATTGATGAGAAACAACTACAGGCTCTTTATCACCTACAGCTTTACAAAAAGTGCATGGAAAACGCATTCAATAAAAAGGTTAAACCTGTAGCCATACAGGAAGGCGATCTAGTCTTAAAGCAAGTTAGACCGGCTATTCGTGATCCTCGCAGAAAGTTCAGGCCCAATTAGGAAGGCCCATTCTTAGTTAAGAAGATCCTCTCCAAAGGCGCTATTTGCATCTCAGATTTAGAAGGTAATGAATTCTCAGAACTCGTCAACCTTGATCGGCTGAAGAAGTATTTTGTCTAGAGCAGAGGGTAAAATAAAAATGAAAAGTCTGGTGAGCTGAAAACCTACATAGGCGGCTCACGTAAAAATTAAGGCAAAAAAGAAAAATATTTGCTCGATGAGTTGAAAATCTACTTGGAAAACTCATGCAAAAATTAGAGCTCTTAAAGGAAAAAGGAAAGCATTAAAATAGTTGATCAGAAAATCTCAAATGAGGTTGGCCAATAACAGAGGTTGAGTCAAATGCGCATCTGGAACCTCTGTGCTGGTTTTACCATTTTTCATGTAAATGTTTTAATTTCATTAATGCAAATGGATCACATGTTCATTAACTTAGCCATAAGTAATACAAGTTGCAAACATAAATCATTATCATCCTTTATTACATATTGTTGCTTAACAATGTCTTGTAGTATAGGATTCAAGCTTGGTGTAGCACCCACAGCTTGTACTCATCATTAGTGGCAGACCCGGCTTCAGGAATCTCCACTAGCACTATTTGACAATGAGGCCAGGTCCTCTCCACATGCTCTATAAAGTGAGGCACCAACCTTCCTCCTTCAAACTCTGTCAGGCGAGGTATGGTCTGATGATGGCCATACTGATGATAGATCTTAGCAGGACTGTAGTGTGTACACCAGGGACAGCTCCACCTTAATAGTCACATGCAGTGGGATACAATCTATGTAGGTCACTACAGTCACATGCTGTATGCGCAACCAGGGATAGCTCCACCTAATCTCGCTCTCAGGTCGGGTCCCCATCCATTCAATCTAGCCTTGAAATGACATCGTCCTTACCTTGCTGAAGGCATAGCCCCTCCGCATATGGCTATGAAGAAGGTATCTCTATGGGTCCCCAGCCAGGGGCACCAGAATCTCAAGCTTCTCTTGAAGCCATATTTATAACAAAAATAAAATAAAATAAAAGCTCACTGAGTTGAAAACCTTGCACAAGGCTTCTCAGGCAAAAGTTAGAGTGACTCGCTGAGCTGAAAGCCTAAGGGGGGAAGTTCAGGCAAAAATAAGGGTTTGAAGCAAAATCAACAACCCAATGAGTCAAAAACCTTACAAAAGGTGACTCATGCAAAAATTAGGGCAAAAATGTAACTTTTATAAGTTGAAAACCTACAAAGGCGGCTTAGGATTCTTACCTGTAGAAAAAGCAGACTCCCACAGAAGCGCTCAGACTATCCTCGCTTCACTTTATCCAGACCAATGATCATCTCTGCTATGATCATAAGAAAAGGGTTCCGACCCTGCATCGTTTTGTCTATGATAGGCTCAATCAGTAAGTCTCCATGGCCGGATGGATCAACAAACAAGAATTGTGCCAGTAATTTGAATCCAACTATCCTTAGCCATGAAGAGGTATCTATCGATTTTTGTCCACAAAGCTGGAAGAGAGCAACAACATCCATAGAATCTTCTGTAATTAAGAGAGACCTTGCAATGGTCAGGTTGATGTTAAATGCCCTCATCAGATACAATTTTGCCTCTCCGATTGACGAACGCATCGTCAACATCGTCGACATCTTGCAAGTGACTCCAAGAATAGCAGCAAAATCCTCATACATCAGACATAGCTCAACATGCCCAAATCGGAATACATGAACTTCTGGATCCCAAAACTGCACGGTAGCATGCAGGAAAGCATTATTGATTGAGACTTGCTGGAAGGTTCTTAAGTATTGGAGTCCGATCTCGCTTAACCGACTCCATTCATTATTTCCCCAATAGTGGGAAAGAGCGCGGAAGGCAGATAATGATTACTGAGTCATTGTATATCTAATTTCTGCAAAGAAAAGTAGATGAGTTATGTTTTGGCAATAAACGTAAAAGCATGGTGTATTTATAAGTAGCAAATAGCATTGGATTCCATTATTAAAAAAAAAAAAGCAAACAGTACAAGTCTTTGTCTATTTTTACAGCTGGTACACAACAACCCTGGCGTACTAGGCACGCAATTGCTAGTCTGTAACACATTATTCTACTCTAGTACAGAGCTACAGAGTTCTAACATCATGCATATGAGAGTCTGACGTCGCATCGTCTCAATGCATCATCCCCGCCAGAGTGGTCATCTTCAGGACTAGGAATGTCTGGGACCTCAATATTGTAATGCTCTAGATGCGCTCTATCATCCGAGCAAAATGATCACACTCTTCTCGCTCCACTTGCCTACTGGACTGTAAACACAAGCATATAGGCATATAAGTTGTGCATCCATGCATACTCATGCATTTGCATTTCATAACAGGTACTCACCCATCTCAAACATATGATAACGGCGCAGTCCCATCAACAATCTTAAAGCGTCTGCCATAGCATCTCAAGGCACCTGCAAGATTAAAACATATGTCAGACCACTAAAATCAAAGGCATATCAAAACATGCATACTCACATGGGTCGTGTTTGGAGGAACAAACTCAATCTTATTCCTTGCCGACACTGGGAAGGAAGTCTCATAAGGACACCGAGGTGTATCATAAGTAAAGATCAAGGGGTTTTGTGGCCACATCAGTTGACCTTCTATAAAGTCTGCTAGACGTCCATACCCTGGGGGCACCTCCGAAGTGGCTGAAATTGTCACCGATGGGACCACACTTACTCCAGAATCATGAGATCTCTTTGAAGCACTGCCATCTCAAGAACTGCCAACCCCTGATAAACCATGACGTCCGCTTCAACTGCCATGGGAAGTGGAGCTACCTCCAATCCCACTAAATCAATCACGCTGGCTTCTACATATGGAGAGTTCCACCGGCCCCAACAACCTCAACTAAATGAAAGAGGGGTAATCTACTGGTAAGTCTAATAGACGCTCCAGCCCAGGAATGCCAGTCAACTCAGTAATCACCTCTGGGTCTGTATCAGTGCATGAAGCCCAGAATATCACGTGTGGTGGTGCAGCAAGCTCCACATGACTCTCTGGCCCCAGCTGCCAATCTATCACACGCTCTCTTAGATAGAAGAGTCTACCTTTTGGACTCTCCAACAACATATGTTGCTCGTCCTTCCATATTGAATGAGTCAAGTATTCCGGCTTCGGATGCATATTATCCCAAGGATAGGGACGCACCTATTCCAAAAACAACGAGAAAATAAGAGCCCGCCCAGGTATTTCTCAATCCAATTCAATACAGTTTAATGTTGATTAAATTATTTCTTCTTACCTAATCCCAGGTTAAGTCATTAAGGTACTTCCTCAACTCATCCATTGTGTAATCAAGTCTTTGACGTGGTGCGCTCCACGCTTGTAGATAAGGAAAACCAAGCGGTATTCCTTGTGGGACTCAGGTTCTGGCAGCAACCCGAACTCATACGCCATGATCTGTTAGGTCAACATACACAGTTAGCAAGACTCAGACAGACGTTAAAGTAACAAGAATCAACAGAATTCTACTTACCTTTATAACCTGCCAGCAGCCAATAAAATGGTCTCTGCAATGACGACTACAAAAATCCAATCCCTGCATTAGGTGGGCTAGACCAGCATTGCCCCAGTCATATCGCCCAATAGCATCCAAATCACGGAGGGCCCATAATACAGACATATGGACGATGTTCCTGGAATCGTTGAACAAAGTACATCCCAACACATACAGCAGAAAGCTGCGGGTGTGCTGTTCCTCAGAGATGGTCATGCCTAGTGTCTCTGCCAGCACTGCCTCCCGGAGACAGTCATATGAAATGTTGTGTCCACCTCTTACATTGGGGGACACACCTAACAGATCAAAGATTGTGCCATATGCTTAACAAGGTGATGTCAGTCTGGCATCAAACGGAAGGGGCAACGCAGCACATTCTAGCCCAGTAATTCCAGCAAAGATACTTGGGGTGATGGCAATCTCACCCATAGACAGATGGCAAGTATGAGTGGAATCCATCCAACATTCGATCATTGCAGTGATGAAAAATCTGTTACTTCGTTTTTCCACACCAGTAAAGCAAGAGTTATATGGACCAAAACAGCTCTGGTCCACTCTGGCATGTTTTCCCCGAGGCAATAAGGGGTACCACTCACTGATCCCCCGAATACTGCCAGTTCCAACAACTGTTCACTCCCTATGCAAAATTACAGAATTCAGGTCAACTTTTAGACTAAATTACAAAATGAATACAGCAACTACAAAGGCTCAACGTTCCTTCTCTCTACCCTAAATGCACTTATTCATGCCTAAAATGCATAATCCCTCGAAAAACGGTCAAAAAATGCATGTTTTGGCCCATTTTTCACTGTCATGTGCGCCATACATGACCCCATATGTGCCACACATTGGTCATGTATGCAACACATGACATCATGTGTGCCACACGTGGCAAAACCCGCTCCAACAATGCCATTTTTCACGAAATCGACGCGATAACCACTTGTATATCTAAGCCTAGCACTAGTCTAACACTAAATCCAACGTCAACAGCAATCTAAACGCCTCAAAATGAGCCTAAAACTCAATTTTTAGAAAAATCAAAAAAACCAAAAAATCGAGTCGAGTTACCGAAAACTCACCATCTCGGGAGGAGCTCGGGACCGATGGGAGTCTATGGTAAAAGTCTCAGCAATTACGTCACCAAAACGAGCCCCAAAATAGCTATGACGGGCTATATGCTCGGTTAGATCATAACTCAGGACAGATTCAGGGTCCCGAGGGGTCGGTTGCATCCTAATTTCGACCATTTTTACAAAAATGCTGAATTTTTGATTTGGAAGTTGAGAGAAAATCAAATTTTGGAAGGGAAACAAACTGATTTTTGGATTGGAACTTGGGAATTTAAAAATTTTCAAGTGATGTACGTAGCACATCGTGGAACGCACACTATACATAGCAATTTTTGCTAATATGCGCTTACCACTGTGCATTCCTGCTAATGTGCGCCACCCCCCCCCCTAACTAAAATGCACATGAAAAGTTAGGTCTATGGTAAAAATTTCAGAATTTTTAGAGGTCGTTTACGCCGCTGAGCTCAATTCAGAAAATCATTCAAAATGCAGTAGACTGATACTAAAAAATTCAGGTATTTTCCCTGGACCATTTCAATACCAATTTCACTGACAAATTATTTTCCTATGTCTGGCAAAGACACAAAATTGATCCAACAGATGATCAAAAATAGTCAAGCCTTTGACTTCTAGCCAAGCCGTTGACTTGATAGTGTTGCATTCTGACAAAGGGTCCTAAATGCAGACTTTGGAGACAGACAACACTTATTTGACGGCACGAGAACAAGATCTGACGGTTGAAGAAGCCTAAGCATCTGAATGCCAACTTCAAATGATTTACTCGCGGCATTGCCATCAGTCCCATTGAGGACCATTGATCAGCCTTGGTCACCTAGCCTGAACATCGGGCTCCCAGTGGTAGAATTGGGATTATCATGTCAGCATTGATCTTCCAGCCTGAACACCGGGCTCCTAGTGGCAGAATTGGAATTTAACCCTCAATGCGACCACCCCCACAAGTCTCAGCACGAGCATTAGGCCTCGACACAAGCATCGGTCAGGTACGCTTCCTACTCCCTGTGAAAAGTCATGTTATGATCAGATCTCGTTTTAATGACTTACGCTTATGTCACCTTAAAATGATCCTGATCAGGGGGCAAACTGTTGACCCTGACTTTTCATGCTCGTGCAATTTCAGGCTTATATCGATTCGGATCAGTTCTAGTCCCTGATATCGACCCCGATTAGGCACATAGGCCTCTGTGGCTTCCCCTGTGTATTTTGGTGCACAGAATACTTCAAAGCTAGTGGGACCCACCATGGCATCTAGCGGGACCCACCACTCTCATTTTCTTATTCTGAGTGTTTTATACATACAGAACACACTTCATTATTGCCAATGGAAGGCAAACCACTTGAAATGCAAAATATTGCATTTTTGGCATTTAGCACTATTCATCATGAATAGTGCATTGGTGGGACCCACCACCTTTATTAGCTATTCTGGATGCTCTGTACACACAGAGCATACACTATTCCTACCTACGCAAGGCAGAGCTCACAGAATGCACAATATTGCATTTTGAGCCCCAGATACTATTCATCATAAATAGTGCACAGGTGGGTCCCGCTACTTTCATCAGCCTATTCTGTATATTCTATACTTACAGAATACACTTCATCGCTGCCTTACGCAAGGCATACCTCTGTTGCGTTGCAAATGCCATATTCGGGGACCACTGCACTGTAGGGCCCACCAGGCATTAGTGGGGGCCCGCTACCACTATAATCTATTCCGAGTGTTCTTTTCACATAGAACACATCCCATCTGCTGCCTTACTGAAGGCAAAGCGCTTGGCATGCTGTTTGCCACCTTCTGGGCTCACTGTGCTGTGGGACCCATCGAGGCACTATTCATCATGAATAGTACACAGGTCGGGCCCACCACCTGACTTAGCCTATTTCGAGTGTTCCATGCACACAGAACACATTTCCTTTAATGCCTATGCGTGGCACGACCTTTTGGCACGTTGAATGCTATTTTAGGCCGAAATAGGATCGCAAACCTTAAAACGGCACCATTAGCCAAAACTCGACGTTCGAGGCCGAATTTGGAAAAACTTAAAACTGCAAAGTGTCTCAGAATGTCAATGGCACTTCAATTGACATATGGCATGCATCTGATTTTGCTCGTACAAGCTGGCACACATAGGGCAAAAACATGATGTGCGGTGCACATAGCCCTATGTGCACCACACATTGCATAGTAAAGATGTTTGGTCGGGAGCCTTCTCAAGACCGAATTTGGAAAAACTTTGTTCTACAAAGTTGTTCCTCATGTCGAATAATGCTTATAGGCTTGGGGCGAACGTCCCGAAACAACCATAGTGGGCCCCATACGATAGGTCAAAAGTGATGTGCGGTGCACATCACCCTATGTGCTCCGCACATAGGCTATGTGTGGCGCACATCACATGATGTGTAGCGCACATAGCCTTTAGAATTTTCAAATCTGGGTGAAAATTACAAAATTGTCACGCCCAAAAATTGCTCTATAAATATAGAGCTTGGGGTTCTGCTAATGGATCCAATTTTTGCTCTCTAAGGGCATCAAAAACTCTGCCAAAATTCTCGCTTAATTAATTAGGCCTCTAATTAATTAAATTGCTTGAATTTAGAGACTAATTAACCCTAGTTAGGCCCTTTAAACACGAAAAGAAGGAAGATCTTGGAAGAAAGGCTGCCAGAATAAGGTAATTTCTTCAATTTTTTCATTTTTCTTTCTGTTACTATTTACCGGGGGATGTGCTGCACACATAGCCCTATGTGCGCCACACACAACCTTTGTATGGCGCACATAGGCTCTAGATTTTGCAGAAAATCAAAAATTTCTCTCGTTTTCACTTATTTTCTTCCCCGATCTGGTCTTTCCAGCAACATTTGAGGCCTTCACATGCCTTTGGTGTTCTTGATCTACCTCATATTTGCTGGATCTACAATAATTTTAACTTTAAAATTATTTTTCTTAAATTGGATGCAAATCCACGAGTGAAAATCCATTTTCAGGCTCCGATCTACCTAGATCAAGGCTGGATCTCAGGTTTTTATTGAAAAATCCTTGATTTCCCTCTGTTTTCTCTACCATGTACACCACACATGAGCTCATGTGTGCCATACACAACCTATGTGTGGCGCACATAGGCCTATGTACTGCACACATAGGCCCCGATTTTCATAAAAAACATCATTTTTCGTTTGATCCACTCCGGATCTGATTTTTTCGGTAACTCTAGTAGCTTGTCCATTCACTTGGGGTTCTGGATCTGTCAAATATTATCTAGATCTAATTGATTTTAGCCTTAAAATTAATTATTTAATTTAATTGCCCAATTAAATGTTTGGATTGCAAATCGGAGGTCAATCTGAGCTCAAAAGGTATCACTGTCTTCATTAAAGTTGCATATTTTTATCTGTAGATCATTTATGTACTAACAGATTTGATTTTCTTCTAGATTGGCCTCTGATGTGCGCCACACATCATGCTTTATGCGCCACACTGTTGACCCTGACTTTTCACACTCGTGCAATTTCGGGTTTTTGTTGATTCAACCCGGTATTAGTCCCCGATATCAACCCTGATTATGCACATAGGCCTTTGTGCCTTCCTCTGTGTATTCTGGTGCATAAAGCACTTCAAGACTGGTGGGGCCCACCATGGTGCCTGGCGGGACTGCCACTTATTCTGAGTGTTTTGTACATGCAAAACACACTTCACTGATTGCCTGCGCGAGATAAACCACTTGAAATGGAAAATATCGCATTTAGGGAATTTGGCACTATTCACTATGAATAGTGCACAGGTGGGGTCTATCAGGCAATGGCGAGGCCCGCCGCCTCTGATAACCTATTCTGTGTGTTCTGTACTTACAGAATACATTTTTCCAGTTGCCTTACGGAAGATACAACGCTTGGCATTGCAAATTCCATCTTCTAGGCCCACTACGCTGTAGGGCCCACCTAGGATATTAGTGGGGCCCACTGCCCCTATTAGACTATTCTATGTATTCTGTACTTACAGAATACATCTCACACCTGCCTACGCATGGTAGGATATATAGAATGCAAAGTATCGCATTTTGAACCTAGGTCACTATTCACTATGAATAGTACATAGACAGGTCCCACTTTCCCCATTAGCCTATTCTGTGTATTCTATACTTACAGAATACATTTTTGCTGCTGCCTTACACAAGGCACACCTCGTGGCATCCTGAATGCCACATTTCTGGGCTCAGCGCGCTATGGGACTCGCTAAGCACTAGTGGGACCTGCTACCCACTATAATCTATTCTCAGTGTTCTTTTCGCATAGAACACATTTCGTTTGCTGCCTTACTCGAGGCAAAGCGCTTGCCATTCTATTTGCCACTTTCTAGGCCCTTTTATGTTGTGGGGCCCACAGAGATACTATTCATCATGAATAGTACCCAAACTGGGCCTACCACCCGACTTGGCCTGTTTCGAATGTTCTATGGATATATAACACATTTTTACTGATGCCTACACAGGACACGACCTTCTAGCACACCGAATGCCATTTTGGGCCGAATTATGGTCGCAAACCCTAAAATGGGCCCATTAGCCGAAACTCAATGTTCGAGACCGAATTTGAGAAAACTTATAACTGCAAAGTTTCTCAGAATGTTGATTGCACTTCAGTTGACATATTGCACACATCCGATTTTGCCCGTACGAGCCAGCATGCATAAGGTAAAAATGTGATGTGCGGTGCACATCACCTTATGTGCACCGCACATTGCATAGAAAAGATGTTTGGTCGGGAGCCTTCTCCAGACCGAATTGGGAAAAACTTTATTCTGCAAAGTTGTTCCTTACGTCGAATAATGCTTATAGGCTCAGGGTGCATGTCCCGAAGCAACCACAATGGCCCTACGCGGCGGGTCAAAAGGTGATGTGCAATGCACATCACCCTATGTGCTGCGCACATGGGCAATGTGTGGCGCACATTGCCTTTAAATTTTTCAAATCCGGGCAAAAATTACAAAATTGCCACACTCGATTTTTGCTCTATAAATATAGAGCTTGGGGTTCTGCCAAAGGACCCCGAATTTGCTCCAGAAGCAACCTAAAACTCTGCCAAAATTCCTCCAAAATTAATTAAACACTTAATTAATTAAATCCTTAGGATTTAGAGATAAATTGGCTTAGTTAGGCTCCCTAAACATGAAGGAAGCTAGATCAAGGAAGAAAAGCTGCTGGAATTGGGATGTGCTACACACATCACCTCATGTGCGCCACACACAGCCTATGTGTAGTGCACATGAGGCCATGTGCAGCGCACATAGCCCCAAAAATTTCCAAAAAATGCCATTTTTCTCCCGTTTTGGTCCATTTTCTTGCCCGATCTGGTTATTCTAGCAACATTTGAGGCCTCTCCATGCCTCAAGTGTTCTGGATCTGCCTTATATTTGCTGGATCTATGATAATTTTAATTTTAAAATTATTTTCATGTGTTGGATGCAAATCCACGAAGCAAAAACCCATTTTCAGGTTCGATCTACTTAGATCGGGGTCGGATCTAGGGTTTCTGCTGAAAAAATTCTAATTTTTCCTCTGTTTTCTCTGCCATGTGTGCCACACATGTACCCATGTGTGCCACACACAACCTATGTGTGGGACACATTGGCCTATATGCAGCACACATAGGTCTCGATTTTCATAGAAAAACCCAGTTTTCCCCCGAATCGCTTTCTCATCTGATTTTTCAGGCAACTCCAGTAGCTTTTGCATGCAATTGGGGTTCTGGATCTATCAAATATTGTCCAGATCTACTTGATTTAGGCTCTAAAATGATTTATTTCAATTAATTGCTTAATTAATTATTTGGTTTGCTAAACCGGAGGCTGATTCATGCTCAAAATGAGGTACTGTCTTCATTAAAGTTGCGTATTTTTGTCTGTAGATCATTTATGTACTAACAGATTTAATTTTCTTGTAGGTTGGCCTCTGATGTGTGCCCCACATCATGTGATGTGCGCCACACACAACCTATGTGTGGCACACATTGCCTAATACGCGGCGCACATCCCTTGGAAAATTTTTAGAAAAATCATATTTTGACCATATTTTGATGTATTTTGATTTTTCTAGCAGTATTTGATGCTTTACAGTGGCTCAAATATACTGGATTCATCATAAAATAATTACATTTAATTAATTTTGGCTTCAAAATTAATTTTAACGATAAAATGCTATTTTGGTTCGTATAAAATGCGATTTTTGAAATGATTGGATTTTAAT
Organism: Dalechampia spathulata; assembly: GCA_948192965.1. Taxonomy (NCBI): domain Eukaryota; kingdom Viridiplantae; phylum Streptophyta; class Magnoliopsida; order Malpighiales; family Euphorbiaceae; genus Dalechampia; species Dalechampia spathulata. The sequence goes on along the minus strand of CANYBF013050150.1, from coordinate 1,901 downwards.
TAGTTGAGGGGCTATCTCCAAATTATTCCAAGTGATGTTAGCACTCCCAATTAATTTTTCCATTATCAAACAAAATAATTTTGCCTAAAATTATTTTTATTAAAATGAATTTTCACCATTCAGCTCATGTTTATTCTTACAATTATTACCTAATAATTGATGGATTTTGACTCTTGGTTCGTGCTTTTAAATGGCATTGGACTAGTCAATTAAATCCAAAATTCATTTGCTACTGATGAATTTTATTTGTTTATTTTGCATATTAATCCATCGTGCATTTTGGATCATGCAAAACTAAGGAGAATAATGCCTGGGAAGGAGGGGACGTTACTTAACGTCCTAAAATATGTATGCAAGGATATTTGTGTAATAGGATAAGATTTATTATTGATCTGTAATAATTAATCCCACTATCTCGTGTGTATCCCCTAATTTCCTCGATCACTTTCATCGGCCTTTATTTTTATTCGTATATTTGCTCAAATATATTATGTCATTCATGTCACATACCATGTCACATGACACATGCACACACTACTATGCATGCCATGCATATACCGTATGCCATAACATACTGTATTTTATATGCATATATGTATAAATATGTAAATACGCCAATACTCCAAATATGTAATCCAATACACGCAATCAATCAATACGCCTTGCCACACACATATATGTCATGCCATGTCATATACTATGCTACATCATATGCCATAACGCATGTCATACCATATGCCATACACATACTATGTTGAATACACATTCACATATACACCACTATGCCATGTCATGCATGTGCCATGTCATCCATCATTTAACATGCCATGCATACGGTATGTCATTCACTTCACATGCTATGCATATAGTATGTCATTCATTCAACATGCCATGCATATGGTATGTCATTCACTTCACATGCTATGCATATAGTATGTCATCCATTTAACATGCAATGCATATGGTATGTCATTCACTTCACATGCTATGCATATAGTATGTCATCCATTTAACATGCCATGCATATGGTATGTCATTCACTTCACATGCTATGCATATAGTATGTCATTCATTCAACATGCCATGCATATGGTATGTCATTCACTTCACATACTATGCATATAGTATGTCATTCATTTAACATGCCATGCATATGGTATGTCATTCACTTCACATGCTATGCATATAATATGTCATCCATTTAACATGCCATGCATGTGGTATGCCATACATTATGTCATGTCATATGCCATGACATACATCATTTTCACATGCCATGCATTATACCATGTCATGCATATGATACATCATTTCACATGCCATGTCACATGACACAAGCACATTCTACTATACATGCCATGCATATGCCATGTCACGCATCACTTCATATGTCATACATACGAAATGACCATTCATCTCACATGTCATGCATATGCCATGTCACACCTCATACACTCTACATACATATTGCATACGCTATATGCCAAACATTAAAACAAATCAAAAATGTTAACGCATAACGTTATACGCTATTTGCCAATATTATGTGCTTACATACCACATTAGGTTGCCATATCATGCATATGATATGTCATACACGCCCACATAACATGCATATGCCATGCTACTTTATTGCTCCTATGCATACCATGCAAGTGCCATGCCATTCAAATGCCATATAGCTTTACATGTCATTTTACGCTCGCATGCTTGCCTACCTAGGATAATTAATTCCAATTATAATGGTAAAATCCATTTTAGAAACTCATAGAATAGATCTCCACCACCCAAACCCAATCTCTGAAGGGTTTAACTAGCACTCATGCTATGGGTCGGTTGGACCAATCCGGAACCATCCGGTGGCGACTCCCTTGTGACTCTTTTGAGTCCGTATCATTCCC
>CANYBF013049658.1:0-11876 GCA_948192965.1 Dalechampia spathulata | reverse complement strand
TCATGGACTTCAATATATAGTTTAATACTCCAAGTAAAACAAGTTCATTTAAAACATTATACTATATAATGAATAATGCCTTTATTAATGAAAACGTATAGTACAAATACACATGATGCTCTAGAGCATACACTAACACATATATCCCACTTAGGAGAGTTTGGACCAAACATTCTTTATGGAGTTATAAAGGTGAATAGGAGCGCTGCTATAAGCTGTAAGCTATACTTGCATGCTTCTACAATTTACACTAACTAGTTTATTTTGTAGCCATAATGCTAGATATCTCCTAGCGTAAGGCATGTATACATCCTATGTTCAACATGATGTGTATTAAAAGGAAATGTGTACTTAAGCATCCATGCTAACTCTGTTTGTCATGTGTAGAAAGATAACAAACTTGCAAGCTAATAAGAATGTTGTATCACCATTTAAGAGAGCCCGATTGATATTGGATAAAAATTCAAGAGTGATTGCACATACCATGCTTGATCAATTTATGGAAAGGCTACTAGCCACTGACTTTAAATCCCTCCTACAATAAAAATTTTAGGGGGTTCTCAGCCCTAGAGACATTATCACCTAATCAGCTTTAGTCAAGGATAAGGGGAAGGTGGTAAACCTATATGACTTAGAGATAGATGATGATACTCTTATTTGGATACATGATGTCTCCAAGATTGAAAATTCTACATTGGAATAGAAGTTTACCAACATTCATGCACTAAAATACCACTTAAGGCAATGATACACAAAGGCACACACATACTTCCCCATTGACACCATTTTATGCATAACTTTTGCAATTTCATTCCAAGTGCCTTCAAGCTTTATTTTCTTCATTATAACATCATATTTCATCATAATTATACATAATTTAATGGATTATATGCTTTCACCAAATTATAGGAGTCAAAATAAAAAAAGGTGCAAATTTGAGCAGCAAGTATGCACTTTAACATAACTTCACCTTTTTCTAATTTCCATGCATATATTCATGATGTTTACTATATTTTATCACCACCAACATCTCATACACACTTTAAATAGCAACTATATCATCATTTAGAATGTACTAAAGTTAGAGTTTAACATAAATTTCACATACCATAACAAAAATTCATCTATTTATTACATAACACCAAATCAACAACTTAACTTCCTTATCCTTTATCATTCAATGAAAATTCTTCGATTTACTTACAATCATATCCAAACCTTTATCAACTCAATTCTTCATTAAATAAGCAAGAAAGCATGAAAAAAGAAGAAGAAGACATGCATAGAGTATATAGAACTTAAAAGAAGCATAAAAACTAAATTCTACATATGATTTTACCTTAGAATTGTAGTTTTCTCTACTTAATGAATGAAAAAGGGGAAAAGAAGAGAAGTATTTCAAATTAAGGATGGAATAAATATGTTACAACTACCCATATTTCTCTTTTAATTGATATTTATTTGATTTAATATAAAATTAAAGTAGGAACCAATCATATGTTGACACTTGTCAACATATGACAAGCTAGCTTATCAAACTTAAATTCTTCTTCTTTTAATTAATTATTATTTCATCATTTTTGCATCATATTCATATAAGCATCTTACATGTCTTGCATTACATGAATGTACATGCATACCATACATAAATTGGTTTTCAAAATTACCCTTTACTTTTCATGAAATGACATTTATGTCTTTAATCACTACTTACCTTATAATAAATTCTAACTTCATTTAAACTTCCATTTACATATCTTAACATATACTTTCTCATATAATAACATGTATAACATGTCAAAATATCATATATCACATATAAATTCCATTATTAAGCTTCATTAAAAGTAGTCAACATAAGCATGTTGAATTCACATTCATAATGCATCTTATGCACATTTTCATCACTTTAACCATCTTCTCACTTTCTTTTCATTTCTCTCTCTATAAATTCCATATCATATAGAATTGCTTCACCTCTATATCATTTCATAATATTTTCCTTATCTCAATCATTCATGATTCACTCCTTTTTCATTCTCATAGCATAAACATGTCATCTATGTTTTTCTTATGCTTACAAATTATTTATATATACTCTTTCCATTATTCACCTTTCAACTAAATAAATAATGTATATATATACATAATAATTCATATTAGTACCTTAAGAACATTTAATTCACTAATAATCATCTTTGAGTCTATTTTCATTTTATTACCATCTAACATGCATAAATCATATTCTTACCTTACCTTTATGCATACATTATAACATGATCATAAAATACATATGCATGAATGAATTTAAGTTGCATACCAGGGTGTGACATATTAATGTTTTGAGAAGAGTCAAAATTCACTATCAAATTCTTAGAAGGGTTATAAGCTAGTACTTTTGAAATGGTCGTGCTCTTGTTAAAATAATATGATCATTTTGAAATGTTGTTGGATTTATACTATAATCCCTTATATGATTGAGCAACGATGAAAACCTAACATGTTGAGAGCTTTACACCTCAGTGTAACTTTGAACATATATCCCACCTAGGAGAATTTGGACCAAACATTCTTTATGGAGTTATAAAGGTGAATGGGAGTGATGCTATAAGTTGTAAGCTATACAAGCATGCTCCTATAATTTACACTAACTAGTTTATTTTGTAGCCATAATGCTAGATATTTCCTAGCGTAAGCCATATGTACATCCTATGTTCAATATGATGTGTATCAAAAGGAAATGTGTAGTTATGCATCCATGCATACTCTATTTATCATATGTGGAAAGATAACAGACTTGCAAGCTACTAAGAATGTTGTATCACCATTTAAGAGAGCCTGATTTATCTTATATAAAAATTGAATAGCTATTGTACATGCCATGCTTAATCAATTCATGGAAAGGCTACTAGCTACTGACTTTAAAGCCCTCCTACAATAAAAATTTTAAAAGACTCTCAGCCTTAGAGACTTTATCACCTCGTCAGCTCTTATCAAGGATAAGGGGAAGGTGGTCAACTTGTATGACATTGAGATATATGATGACACTCCTATCTAAATGCATGATGTCTACAAGATTGAAACTTCTACATTTGAATTGAAGATTGAATCGTTAGAGTCTATCATGAAGACTAAAGACATAGGGTCTAACCTATATTTTGATGAGTTCTTAGTTTGGACTATTAAAGGATTATCTGCTAAGTTCAAGCTCCTAGATGTTCCAAAGCATAATTAGGTTAGGGACTTGAAGACCCACTTAAAGGCATATACAATGTTGATGAGCACCACTAATTTATCAGATGAGTAAATAATCTAATTTTTATTCATCTCATTAGAGGGACCAACATTAGCTTTATATCATAGTCTTAACAAGGTGACCATGATAAAATGGAAGTCTCTTTGCACTGCATTCTACAAGTAATATAGGTTTAATTCCAGGTTTAATGTGACTTTAGTTGACCTGGAGATGGTTAAGCAAAAGCACAATGGATCTTCATGGATTATTTTAAGTGGTGGATAGATAAAGTAACTTTTATCAAACAAAAGTCATATGATTTGGACATGATTAATAAGCTTATCATGGGGTCACCCTCACTTTACCAAGATAAGCTAAAGTATTAGACTTTCTACACCTTTAAGGACATCTACTCAATCGACCAAAGAATTGAGCAAACTAAGGGGTTGAAGAAGAAGGAGGCTTCCTTTACCAAACCTAAAGCCATTACTTATACACAAATACAGCACATATAAATGCTTTACAGCCACCATCTCAAATTCTCCAAAACATTAATCTACCTTAAAGGGTTTTGAGTCTTAGAATGTCACTTTTCAAAGTTTCCAAACATCTTCTTAAAGTAAAGCTTATCAAACCACCAGAACTAAACTTCTAAACATAACCCTTAGCCTTAGTAGATATAAGAACCTACTATCATTAGCATTAATATCATGTCCATATAAATGATTGTCTTTCCCTTAGGTGGGTTATCAAAGACCTTATTGACTTGGATGAACTTGAAAATTTGACAAGTCCAAACCTTCTACCAAAGCCAACCCATTTCTAAACTATCATAAAGCTAATCACTCCTATATGATCCAATTAAAGTCTTTAGAATCCTTGATCCTCAACTTCTTCTCTCCTGACATATTGGCAATATATAAAAATATTATTAAATCTTAATGTAATAATATCATAAGTAAATCAAGAGTTATGCCTAGTCATACATTATGATTACCCAAATGTCAAGAGGTTAATAACTCGACTACAATGCTTTCATATAAAATGCTACTATAATGAACTCCTTTCATCATCCATTATCTTGGTTAGGTTTGAGTATGGATAAATGTCAAACCAATGTATGATCAAGTATATTAGATCATGCTCTAAACTTGATGGTTCATGCACCATAATCTTTATTGCCAAAATTCCTCTGTGAATCACATTTACCACTTGGCATTCTAATTTAGCTAGAGATTCTTGAATCAAAGAAAACTACATGAATTAATGAGATAAAACCCCTATAGTTAATTCAAGGTAGTAAATCATTTATTGATATACAAATATCTTTAATTACTTTACATTATATCCCACCTCTACTATATGAATGCCTTCTATGGAGGAATACAACATAAGAGTCAAAGCATAGTAATCCATAATTAAGATAACCTTGATATCTCAAGTTTAAGGATACTTGCACTACTAATATGAGTGAGATATATACTATACTATTCATCAACATGTTTACTTTAAACATATTATGTCATAGTGAATGGGAATCACCCCTTAAAGGAAGTATAACATATGTTGATATATCCATATTAATAATGTCCAATCTTATTAATATTATGATTAGAGATAATTTAGATATTGAACATTTGCATACAATAAGAATTTTATTTCATAAACTCTTCATGAATTCTCTTGTATTATCTTAATATCAAAGACTTCATCATTTGATTTAATACTTCAAGTAAAATAAGTTTATAAAATACAATATTCAAACAATAAATAATGCCTCTTATTGATTAAATATTTAATATAAAATTACATATATAACATAATGTTCTAGAATATACATTAATAGAATGCCTATTCAAAACATCACAAAATCAAGCTAAAAAGTAAGGTAACAAACCTTTTCTAATGGAGCTTGATATTAATGAGAGTTTTAAGTGAAGGATTCCATGATTTGGTTTTTATAACTACTCCTTGTATGAACATCTAGCCTAAATTTTCTAAAACCAGTAAAGATATTTGCAATTCTCTTCTTAATGTTAGAATATAAATCCCTAGTTGATTGGCTATTCAAAGAGTAGCTAGCCATGTAAAGTGGGTCCTAAGGCACAGGAATCATCCTAGTTCCTAACATTCTCATAAAATGGAAGTTTTCTTAAAGGAATTTCAAAGAAAATGGAGTTGGGGGAGTGTTTATAAGTGTGATAGTAGGAAGAAGGAGCTACCTATATATAAAAGGATGCTAATGTGTGTCGAACATTGCTCCTTGTTTTTTAATGTATGCCACACTCCACACTCATATTCTAACATGCACTACATGCTTTTCAAGATCCATGGAATATTTTTAGCTTATCTTTGAGATTTCATAATTTTATGGCCTCATTTTCTTAGAAATGCCTAATTTATATGAGCTATAACATCATGAAATATTGGAAAGTCATCTAGCTGTATGCAAAATCCTGACATTGACTAGAGTAAATTTCAAAAACTTATTTCAATTACATTCCCATTGACAATCTTGCAATTTTGTTTGTTAAAGGTAGATGATTAGTCAATTGATTGATTAATAATTCAATAAATAACCAAGAAATAAATGTTAAGCCAAGCAATAGGACTCCAAATGCTAGTTTTGGATTATTTTCTACAGAAAAATATGAGCAACTACTCCAATAGTTGACCAATAAGTCCCACAGTTGATCAAATTAGTCTAATAATGGACACTATTAGATCAACATTAAATCTTCAAACCTAAGTAGCGGGCACCTAAACATGAACTTTGGGTGATTTATAAGCCTCACAATCAGTCGTACAAGTTTGACAATTAACTAGTTGATCAACATTGATCATCCAACCCAACCACCAGGCTCCCAATGGCATATATTAAGATTTACAAACCTTGATATGAGCACCTAGTAACTAATTAAAATTGATCACTTAGCCCAACAATTAGGCTTCCAATGATAGAAATTAAGATTTTGAAGCCTTAATAAAAGCATTCATGACAATCAACATTGATCACTTAGCCCAACCACCAAACTCCCAATCATAGAAATTAAGATTTTCAAGCTTCAACACGAGCATCACCAATCAATTAGCACTAATCATTTAATCCAAACACCATGCTTCTATTCATTGTAATTAGGTGTCATACTTGATCAATGAAACATGCTCTCGTAGGGTGATTAACAAAAACTATATAATTAGGAACTCATTAATCATGCTACAAAAGATCAATGAATTTTTTGTATGTCAATGAAATGTCTTCGATCTTTTTTTGTAACCATATATTTATAACCCATGACTTTGGCATTACCTATTGAATAAGATATTCATATCATAAATATGACACATCATCTATCATTCTCTTGTATATAAGTATCATTTATAGAGCTTAGATAAGCCTTTTAGCTTCTTTGCTAATTTACATGCATAAAATATTTTACTACCTTTAAACTATACAATGATAGTTGCATAGCAAAATATCTATTAGGAATATATATTACACAATCCAAATATAATTCCAAGGATTATTCAAGTTCCAAAATTATTTTCACATCCACACACACACAAAACATCCTTGTATGCATGCATTTTATGTATACGTCACAATGCATGATTAATTAGTGCATGAAATGCATGAATAAGATATAATGCATTAATTCTTTGACATAGGGAAATGAAATGTCTTATAGATAAATTAATTCCATATGGAATGAAATTGATAGAGAAAGAAATGAAAACAAAGTGAAAAGATGAGACTAGAAGTGAATATGCACCAACAACGAAAATTAGGTATGCTTTTATTGAATGCTTTGGATAAAGTTTTATGATAGAATTTATATGTGTAAACTGATTCCTAGGCATGTATAACATATTAATATATGATAAAGTATAGTTAAAAATGAGTAAATATAAGTTAAAGTAAAGTTAGAAATAATGGTATGTAAAATTTTAAGTTAGGACATAAATGATATTTCATGGAAAGTTAAGGTTATAATTGAAATTATGTTATGTATGGTTTATGCCCATAACATTATGATGCATGGTTTGGATTTCTCAGGATGCTCAATCTCACCAGAGTCGATGAGGTTTTGGATGACAAGTTTGAGGGAGCGGCAATCATCCGTGTTATGGCCGTGATGTTGGTGATAGTGGCAGTAGGTTTTGGTGTCTACTATGGCTGGAGGTGGTGTTTTGAAGTTTGGTTCCAGAGGTTTGATGAGTTTGGCTTTAAGGAGGCAGCTAAAAACCTTGGAAAGTGGCATTCCAAGATCTGAGAATTTCTGGGATGGCGTAGTGTTCCGGAGTATGGGGTTTGGTGTTTACATGACATGGATTTTTGGTATTTGCAGGGTGTTGGTGTAATGAGGCTTCGGCTGTATTGGTATGTAAGTTGCAGTTTTGGGCTTAGGAAAGGAGAGCTCCTTTTTCTTACCCTCAGTCTGCTCAATGCATTATCCCACTGAGTAAATTCCATTGAAGGTATGGAACGTTTGATATTTTAGCCTATCTTGGTAGAGTGGCAGTGACCCCATGATAAGCTTGTTGATCATGTCCGATTCAGATGGCTTTTGTCAGACCAGTGCAGCTTTGTCCATCCAACTGCTAAAGTAATCCATAAAGGACTCATTGGTTTTCTCCTTAACCATTTCCAAATCCATTAAGGTTACATCAAATCGGGCCTTAAACCCATACTGTTTACAAAAAGCAGTACAAAGAGGCCTCCACTCGGCCGTGGTTGCCTTGTTCAGACTGTGATACCAGGCTAGCGCTTGTCCTTCCAATGAAATGAAGAAGAGTCAAACAATCTGATCATCTAACAAGTCAGTGGTACTCATCAGCATGGTGTAGGTCTTCAGATAGTTCTTTGGGTCCCCAACTCCGTTGTACTTAGGAACATCAGGAAGCTTGAACTTGGCAGGTAGCCCCTGGATTGCGCGGACAGGGAACTCATCAAAATTCAGGTCCGTTCTCATGCCCTTGGTTTTCATGATAGTCTACAGGTGTTCTATCTTCTGCTCCAAGATAGTGGTTTCAGTCTTCTGAACATCATGCATATGAAGCGAGACGTCATCATCAGTCTCTAAGTCATACAGGTTGACACTTTTTCCCTTTTCCTTAATCGGAGCTGGTGGGGTGATAAATTCAGCAGGACTGAGAGCCTCCCGGATCTGTTGTTGTAGGAGGGTCTTGAAGTAGTCATTCAAAAGCTTAGCCACAGATTGGTCGATGAGCTTCTGAACTACAGCAAGTGTGGCCTCATCCAGTGTTGAGGTAACAGGACCAGATGAGGATGCGACATTCCTAGCATTCTGTGAGTCTGACATGATTCTGTACATGACAGAAAAAGGTTAGCATGAATGCATGAGTATGCATATGCGATTGCATATGATGCACATGATGCAACACATAGAATGTATACGTGATAATTAAATCTTTTCCTTACTCCACCATTGTACAGGAGGTTCATTCTTTTCTTAGCCATGTAGGTTTTTATAGGAGGTTCATGAAGGATTTCTCCAAAGTAGCACAACCTTTGTGCAAATTATTGCAAAAAGATGCCAAATTTAATTTTGATGAAGCATGCAAGAAGGCTTTTAACTGACTGAAGGAGGGACTCATTTCAGTACCCGTTACGCAACTGCCCAATTGGAATTTACCATTCAAGATTATGTGCAATGCAAGTAATTTTGCTATTGGCGCAGTACTTGGGTAGCAAAATGGGAAGGATCCTCATGTGATTAGCTATGCCTCCAGGATGCTAGATGATGCCCAGCTTAATCATTCCATGACAGAGAAAGAACTTTATGCTGTAGTGTTTGCATTAAAGAAATTTTGGTCATATTTATTGGGAACTAAAGTACTGATTTTTTCTGATCATGCAGCTTTGAAATATTTGCTGAAAAAGAAAGAGGCCAAACCACATTTAATCTGATGGATCCTTCTACTTTAGGAATTTGATTTGGAGCTGCGAGATAAGAAAGGATGGAAGAATTTGGTTGTAGATAACTTGAGCAGATTGCCCAACATTGAACCTGATGATTTCTTTAATGAATTCCCTAATGAGATTGCTTTAAGTGTAATTACGAAATCACCTTGGTATGCTAACATTATCAATTTTTTATGTTCTAAGAGATTTTTTGATGAACTTACAAGGCATGAGAAAGATAGGATAAGGAACCAGGTGAAGCATTATGTTTAGGATGATCCATACCTATGGAGACATTATGCTAACTAGGTCATTCAAAGGTACATACCTGAGAATGAAATCCAATCCATTTTGCGCTTCTGCCACAGTAGTGCTTGTAGAGGGCATAAGAAGACAGCTGTGAAAATTTTTGAATGTGGGTTGTATTAGCCTACCTTGCATCATGATGCCTATAAATTCTATAAATAATGTGTAAAGTGCCAAAAATTTGGAAGCTTGGGAAGAAGATATGAGATGACTTAAAAAGGAATCCTTATTTGTGAAATTTTTGACGTTTAGGGTATGGACTTTATAGGACCCTTTCCACCTTCATTTGGGAACGTTTACATTTTGGTGCTGGTAGATTATGTTTCAAAATGGGTTAAAGCTAAGGCCACAAAATCAAATGATGCCAAAATCATGGTAAGCTTTATTAAATCCCATGTGTTTAGTAGGTTTGGAGTTCTTAAAGCATTCATTAGTGATTGAGGGACTCAATTTTGCAATAAAGAAGTAGATACCTTATTTTGGAAGTATGGTGTTAGTCATCATATAACCACAACATATCATCTACAACAGAATGGATAGGCTGAAGTTATAAATAGAGAGATCAAATCCATTCTCGAAAAGATATTCAGTCCCAATAAGAGAGACTGAAGCAAGTGACTGGATGATACATTGTGGGCATACCGGATGGCATACAAGACCCTACTGGGAATGTCACCTTTTTGGCTTATGTATGGGAAACCATGTCATATACCCGTAGAACTTGAGCATCATACATATTGGGTAGTGAAACAGTCTAACATGTCTTTGGATGATGCAAGAGTCCACAGGAAATTACAATTGCAAGAATTAGAGGAGATACGGACCAATGCTTATGACCATACGAGGAGCTAGAAGGTTAGGGCATAGAAACTCCATGATAGGAAGATTTGGCAAAAATAATTTCATGAAGGCAGAAGGTGTTGCTCTATAATTATCGACTGAATTTATTTCCAAGGAAGCTGAGGACAAAATGGATAGGACCTTTTGTGGTTCAAAAGATTTTTCCCCATGGTGCAGTAAAGATTTAGAGCCTTGATTCGAAAAAGCAGTTTAAGGTTAATGGCTATCATCTCAAGTCATTTTATAAGGGATTTGACACTCGTTCAACATGTGAGATCATGTTAACACCACCTACAGACGAGTAGAATGAGCAGTAAGTCGAGCTAGGACTTTAAAAACCATAACTAATTTTCTGTTTTTATTTATTTATTTTGTTTCCATTTTTAGGATGCATGTTATGCCCATAAGGCATCTCGTAAGTTTTCATTTGTTTGTTTATTTTACATTTTTCTTTTATTACATTATTCCTATAAGGTGCCTCACTAGCTTTCGTTTTCTTTTCTTTTGATTATTTCTTTTACGTTTTTATTATGCATTATGCCCATAAGGCATTTATCAGGTTTTTCTTTTTAGTTTACTTCAGTTAAAAGCATTTTTACCTTTCACTTAGGGGAAATTTTTACTAATGGATTAAGTTTGTCTTTGCAAATTTTTGGACTTACATGAAAAAGAATTTGACTTAAAATAAAATTAGGAAACTCAAGAGTTTTTAGGCATTAGGGATTTTACATACATTAAAACACTTTCCCTCTTTTACTTTGTCCATGCAAGCTATTCCCATCTATAACATAATTTCATTTTCTTTTCCTCCCCCATTTTTCAGCTCGAGATTTATTCCCACAATGGTGAACATAAGAGCCGCTTTATCTAGTAGTGGATCAAAATCCAAGAAATGAAGAGGTGGCAAAGACCCAATTGAAGTGACGGATGGCGCACCGCCCATGAAGAAACCAAACCCATTCATGCCATTGCCTAAGCCCACCATAGACACCGAAGTCACCGGCTTTAAGGTTTGTACCAAAAGAAACCCACCGGCCGCACGTCAATTTCAGAAATCCTAGCTACCACCAAAAGTGGTAGATGATGGTACTGATGCTTTGGGAGAAAAACTTATTGATGCTATGACCACCGAATCAGAAGGACATCAAGAAGATGAGAGAGATAAAGAGTCCAATAGTCCAGCACCGAAGTGTTAGTGTATGCTTTAGAGCATCATGTGTATTTGTACCATACGTTTTTCATTAATAAAGGCATTATTCATTATATAGTACAATGTTTTGAATGAACTTGTTTTACTTGGAGTATTAAACTATATATTGATGTCCATGATATTGGAACAGTGTAGAAGAATCCATAAAGAGTTTATGGAATGAGATTCTTATTGTATGTAAATGTTCAATATCTAAATATCCCTGATCACAGTATTAATAAGAATGGACATTATTAGTATGGAAAGATCAGCACATATTACACTTCCAATTTGGGGATGATTCCCATTCATCATGACATGAGATGTCTAAAGTGAATATGTGGATGAGTAGTATAGTACTGGTTCATTGGAGACCTTGC